>WEKX01001812.1:0-83204 GCA_013390025.1 Pitta sordida | reverse complement strand
CGGGGCGGGCGGCCCCGGCCGCGCCTCCCGTGCGGGGCCATAGTCCGGTGCCTCTCCCCGCACCGCCCGGGCCCATGTGTTCCCAGAGCCCTGCCGGCAGCGCCGAGCCTGCCGCGGCCCCTCGGGAAGTTTGATGGCTTCTTTGAGGAGAGTCAAAGTCCTGCTGGTGTTAAACCTGATCGCCGTGGCTGGCTTCGTCCTCTTCCTGGCCAAGTGCAGACCCATCACGGCCAAGGGTGGCGACTCCTTCCATGACATCCATCCCAGGGCAGAAGTGACCAACTTGACAGCCCGCGGCGGCGGCTCCATCCAGGATGCGGTGCTGAAGAGGCTCTCGCTCCTAGAGGACATCGTCTACAGGCAGCTGAACGGTAGGAATAGTTCTGTCTCCGGTCGCGGGGGGTGAACCGAGGCTCGGAGCAGGTGCCCGGCTCCTTGGAAGTTTGAGCCGTGACAGAGCCCTGCTTTCCCCCCGTGTTATTGTGCGAACGGCATCTCGCCAGACCGAATCAATTTAGTATCTGATTTCCGAGTTCCTGTGTGTGTTTGGAGCTCGGAGTACCTCGCACAGGATGGGAGGAAATTGTAATAGCGGAACGCTGCCTTGCAGCTTTGTAGTAGTGGTCAGGAGATGACCGAGGAATAATTCCTGCATCAAACGAGCAGGAATATCAAACGAGGGGGTGAATATGGGTGTACTGATTGATGGAATAGCTTTAATCCCTACAGAGTTGGCTTTTTGGAAAGGAGTTTTTCAATGGCTCAAGTGTGTTGCATCATTTTGGGTGCAGAGGGTCAGAAAGCAAAAGGCACTTTCTCTAGGAAGTTGAGCAAACTATTCACTGTTTCCAATGGCTCAGCATTGACAACTGCTAATTGAAATCTCGAGTAATGCTCCTCTTTGTAGCACAGCGAAGGGATTTCTGTTAAAATCCCCCCAGGTTCAGTAGTTCTGAGATGTAGAAAGGGAGTTTTAAAGATGCCGTGCAGGATAGACAAACATGCTGTAAAGACGTAGGAAATGTAGCTGAGGGAATTAAAGCACTTACTGTGGAAGCTGATTTTTTTCGAGTTGTCCCCCACAGATTCACAGCTGAGGTTGTAACCTCAGTCAAGAGCCCTTTTTATTGCTTCCAATTTCTGTAGCTTTAACACCTGCAGGTTTTCATGTGTTGGAATGAACAGTTCGTGTTTGTGGCAGTGCTGGTGTGATTCCCTCTCTGAGTTTTGAACAGGAAGCCAATGCCTGGTTCTGTGCTGTGTTGAACCACGAGCTGCTCAGACTCCTGCACCCAGGAGCTCAGACGTGTCCAGCAATGCGCTGAGTCTTTCCTGGTGCCCAGCACTTGGCTCAGGCAGTGTCAGAACGTTGGGCACAGTGAGAAGCACTTGGCTGAGCAGGAAGGTTTTATTTATATTCCTACTTTATAGACTTGCCTGAGAAATCCGTCCCGCCTGTGCCTGTGCCCGGCACCACGAGATGTTGAGGCAGCACTGCTGGGTGACAAACAGGGTGAAGCATGAGAATGAGAAGGAATAAGGTAGAAAGCTGCATGTTATTTGTAGGGAAGCTGCCTGCTCCGGGATAGTGGTCAGGCAGAAATGAATAACTGATTTAAAAAGAGGCAGGAACCGCAGCTCAGGACACCAGCACCTTGGAGTAGGACGAGTAATCAGGATGCACTCTGCCATTCCCACAAGTGCACAGGGAGAGCTGAACTGATAAGTTCTTTGTGCAAATTAAGGTGGGATTCCCTGTGCTCTGGGGTCTGGGGCTTGTGAGAGGAGCTGTGAGCTGAGGACAGCTCTGTGTGTCTGTGGCACTGGGAGCACGTTGGGGTGTCATCCTGGAGCCTGCTCAGTGCTGAGGAGCTGTCATGCACCTCCAGAGCAGGGGAGGCACAGAGGGAAGGGATACCCTGCCCACAGCACAGACGTCTGCTCGAGGCAGACAGAAAGCTGAGCACAGAAATGTGACATCTTGTCTGGCCGCTGCGTCCTGGGGTGATTTATAGCAACACTGATCAGGCTGGCTAAAAAATAGCTCTGGCACGGTGCTTATGTAACTTTGGGTCGAGTGTATATTTGGTGCTTGTGGTTTGGAGAGCAGAACGACGTGCCCAGTTCCCTGAGTGGTGTCTGTGCGTTGTGCTGCGGCAGGACAGGGGTTGGAGCAAGGTGAGGGGGGGCAGGTGAGCCCCCATCACCCCCCAGCTCTGAGAGGGGACAGTCAGCTGTGCTGGGACAGCCCCTGGGAGCAGCTGCTCTGGCTTCCCTGCAGGAATCTCCTGTGCCTGGCTCAGTTTTCCTTCTGGACACTTGAGGAACACGTAAAGCTGAAATCCTGCTGCCCCCTTCAAGTGTGGAAATACTTGTTGTGTTTGTAGTGAGCTCACTACTTCTCTTTGGGTTTAGCTGGGGGAACTTGAGTGCTGGTGCCTCACCAGCCCCACCTGAGCTTTGGCCAAGACCCTCAACAACAACCCACCCGGAGATTGTGTCAGGTCGTATTTCATTTTAAATCTGCCCTGTGGTTTAGCATGAAACCATAAAATAAATCCTGTAGCATGTGGACAGCCCTGCACCTCTGGAAGCATCAGGAAGGGTTTGGCCAAGGAGAGAAACTAGATCCCAGTTATGGATTTTTTTCCTGCGTTATAGGACTTGGCTGGATTTCAGTGGGAGTAGGAGCCATCTTTAAAAAAACTGAGTATCTTCAAAAGCTCCATTCTGTGCAGATTAAATGAGCAATCTGATCATACCATTGCTGTGGGTTTGGTTTGTGAGTCATGGAGTGTGAAGCATATTGGAAATAACAGCTCTCTGTGGTACAGCAACCCTCATGTTTTATGTGTGTTTATTTATCTCTGGAAATGTTGGCCATGAAAACAACCTGAAAAACACTGCCTTGGGTCTGCTAAAGGAAGGATTTAACATAATAATTCTTTTTGAATGACATCTCTCTGCCATGACATCTGGGTATCCCAGAATCTGCTGAGCTGGAAGAGACTCACAAGGATCATGGAATCCACCCAGCGCAGGGCCATCCCCAAGAGGATCATCCCAACCCTCCTGGAGCTCTGGCAGCCTTGGAGTTCTACCAGGTTCTCTCTTCTCTCTGTGGAAGAAGAGCTGCCCCAAACATGACCCAACCCGCCTCCCACAGTGACTCCTCATTCCCAAATGATGCCCTTTCCAGGTGTCACTGGAGTGGCCGAGCACAAACCTGGCTCATGTCACTCATGGGGCACGGGGTGTGGAAAGAGTGTCCTGGGAATGCTGCAGGGGACTGGGAATCACCACAGCAGGTGGTGTCGTTTTCTCGTTGTAATTCATAAAGTCTCCATGAAAAGAATTTGGTTGGTCCAAATTGGTGTTTTTAGTCTTGCTGTGGCCTGGCTGGGAACAGTGTGTGTGCTTTCTTCATTCTGGAGGTTAATTATTGCTCCTTCTGTCACTGCACGAGTTGGGGGGGGTTTAGTTTGGGCTGCTCTGGTGCTTTTTGCTGGTCTCTAATCTGGTGGTTCCCACACACACAAGGATGAGGGTGCCCTTTGAAACGGAGGCTTTGTGTGTGCAGGAGCTGGTCTGGGAATTCAGAGGATTTTTAATTTCTGTAGTGACTTTTATGGCTGGAATTCTCTTGTTCAGCACATGTTCAGAGCAAGCTAATGAAGGTCGAAAAGGAAAGTGTGTATTTTACTTTGACTATTAACTGCAACTTGCCTTTTTGATCCAAACCTATTTTTTGTGTGTGTGGGCTGACATTTACATAAGCACAAATTGTGGGCCAGATTATCTCCACCTTTATGGAGATTTACACAAATGAACTTTTCAGTTTATCTCTGTGTTTGCAGAGAGGGTTATGTGAGCAGGTAGTGAGGAGCTGGGGGGGAACAGAGACTCAGAAAAGAGCATCCAGCTTTTCCAGGGGCCATGTGTTTCCTGGGAAGTGCTGGGCAAAGTCACAGAATCACAGAATACTGTGAGTTGGAAGAGACCCACAAGGGCCCACACAGGGATCAAACCCAAGCCCTTGGTGTTACCAGCACCAGGCTCCATCACGGAGCTCATTTTATTTAATACCAAAACTCTGGGGCCAACTTAGGAACACATTAATGACCAGGAGAAATTGGGAAATTGTGCATTTGTAGAGTCCTGGGACAGCAAGGGTGGGCCAACCTTGGAATGTCACTGTGGCCTGGTGGATGGGATGGGATGGGATGGGATGGGATGGGATGGGATGGGATGGATGGGATGGGATGGATGGGATGGGATGGAATGGATGGGATGGGATGACATGGGTGCTGTGCCCCTTGCATGGCAACAAGTGGCTCCTATCCCCTCCTCCCATGAGGGAGCTGCCCGGGGAGCTGTTGTGTGGCTGTTTCATCTTCCTTGAGCTCTTGCATGACTCTCCTCCACCTCCCTTTGTGCTCTGGAGTGTGGTAGTAGATGTTCCCAGCAGTGCAGGGTGCATTTACCCCCCTCCCAGCTGGAGAGGGGATGAGGCTGGCGATGCCCTCAGAGGGCCTGCCCTGGGCAGCTTTGGGGAGTTGGACACCCAGTGCTGGTGGGATGTGCAGGGGCCCTCAGGAGGTTTTCTCACGTGCTCCAGGGCTGACCCAGGCAGCAGCAAAGAGCCTGGGTCTGGTTCTGTGTGTTGGCCTGTCTCCCCATCCCTCTGAATCTCATCCTGCCCAGCAGTGGGCAATCCTCTTTCCTACACCCTGTGCACCAGAAGCTCTTGAGGTCAACGTATCGATAGTTGAGCCATTAAATGGCGCCGCCAGATGGAGAATAAGGAGTTCAGGAGGCTGAGAACTCCCAAGAGAACCTTGGTTTGGGTGTGGGGAGGCCATCAGCTGTTTGTGCTCTAGCTGAGCTTTTGAGCAGATGGCAGCAGGTCACTTGTGCTGGTCACTGGTGACCTGGGGGCTCCTGTGTGTGCTCTGAACTCTGGTGCTTTCCAGTGGCTGCACAACAGCAGCTGAATCCAGCAAGGCTCAGCTGCTTGGAAGTCAATGAGACAGGAATGATGTGGCATCTGTCTGAGTAGTGTGGAAAAATAGTATAAAAAAAAAATTTTTACTTCAGGCTAAATATTGGTGAGGCAGAAAACAGTGTGAAAAGGCACTGATGACTCACCCTGTGCTCTTCTGCTCAATTTTATTTTATAAGCTCATAACAGAGCACAGAATCACAGAATGGTTTGTTTGGGTTGGGAGGGATCTTAAAGACCATCCAGTTCCAACCCTCTGCCATGGGCAGGGGCACCTTCCACCAGGTCAGGGTGCTCCAAGCCTTTCCAACTTGATGTTGTGTAAGATCACACAGAATAAAAGCCATTTGCAGCTTGTTGTGAAAGATAAACCAGAGATGAAGAAGTTCTGAAGTGAAGATGGCCAGAACATGAGTGAGCGCAGAGGGTTTTCCCCATGTGCCAAAGAAATGCTAAAGAAGAGCAAACTGCTGCTTTTTGCCAAATGTTAAAAGTGACGAGGAACTTTACATTCCTTGGGGGTGAAATAAGCCTGTATTCACTTTTTAAAGGAGGCTTTTGCCCACGGAATGGTTTGCACATGCTGAGATATGAGCAGGCACATCCAGCAGCCTCCTGCTCCCGGATTCTGCTCTCCTCTGCTTATCCAGTTAGGGAATTCACTTTGGGAGGGTTGCCTATGGACATGGAGGCCGATACTGAGCCACAGCCCTTAGCAGGGTCTTGCTCTCCCCCTTGTAAAGTGGCACTTAATTAACTTCAACCGCTTTGGAGATCCGTGGATTTGCTTCCCAGAAGGATAAGATAATGCTTATCTTCCATCCCACTTATCATCCTCCAAACACATTACAGACTCAGCTAACCACTGAGTATAGAAATTATATATGTAAATAAGGCAGATTAGAGGTGGTTCTATGTGCAGTTAGTGGTGTGTGATAGCACTGCACCCACTGACCAGGGATATTAAGATTTTAACAGGTAGGTGATATGTTAATTTAAATGCTAAGACATTCTCTGATTAAGATAAATAACCAAGTGTAAATAACTGAGAGGAGGGACAAGCTGGTTGTAGGCAGAAGGGTCCAAACTTTAGCCATGTTATTGAAATAAAATGGCTTTTTTTATGAGCAAAACCTCACTGGGTTCAATCCTTTGATAGAAGAAATGCTGATGTGGACATAAGGGACAGGTGATGGGATGTGACTGCTGTGTTACCTGTGTCACACAGGAGCTGGGATGCTCTTTCTCTGTCTGTCCCACTACTCTGAGATTTCTGAAGTAGAAATTAACTGTATGATGTTGTATATATTTTATAGCAACTTGATAAAAATTGCCACTTTCACATTTCTGACGCAGCTGACACATTTGGTGCCATATTCCCCATTAGGAATAATGCGAATTATGCAGGGTCAGTAGCTGCTTTTAGAAGTTCTCAGCCTCGACTCCCAAAGTGCAGGAGGGAGGTTGTGTAGGAGCTCAGGACACCTGAGAGCTGTTGCCTGTGAATTATTCTTAGCGGGGTCACAGGAATTGGGTCTGATACTGATCAAAGAATGAACCAAGGAAATACTTCTTGGAGAAATTACAGGATAAGGCTTGAGATAGTCATTTGGGAAGCATCTGGAAGCTTAGATATTAATGTGACATTTAGTTTGCAGCCCAGCTGATGAGGAACTGATAGATAACTTGTGGGTTTGATAGTTGTTTGGCGTCATGATCCCGATATTCCCTGTCATTGGCAATGAATGAGAAATAAACCACTGACACATTTGTCATGCAGAGACAGCACAGGATTAATGAGATGCGACAGCAGTGACCACAAAATAGTGACAGCAGTGCTGTTTTATTTGTGCATATTAATTCAGTTCTCCCTGGATGGAGAAACAGAACTTTGTTGGTAAAATTTTTGAAGGCATGTTCTCTTTGTGAGATATCTTCCTAAGGATCCAAAAACCCAGAAAGGGGCTGTAATTGTGGAAATTCCGGTCTGCAAACCTCAGTCTGGATCAGTGGTGTCATATTGTGACTCCAGTGACATTTGGAACTCGATGTATTTGGAAAAGTAGGGAATCTTGGAAAGTTATGAAGCTGTTAGAGAGTGTCCAAAGGAGGGACACAAAGATGGGGAAGGGCCTGGAGGGGAAGGTGTGAGGAGCAGCTGAGGGCACTTGGTGTGTTGAGGGGGAAAAGAGGAGCCTGAGGGGAGACCTCATTGCAGTGACACCTTCCTGGGGAGGGGCAGAGGAGGGGCAGGCCCTGATCTCTGCTCTGGGGGGAGCAGGGACAGGAGGCAGGGAATGGGCTGGAGTTGGGTCAGGGCAGGGGCAGGTTGGATCTCAGGACCAGGTTGTTCTTCTTTCCCCCTGCAGAGGGTGGTTGGGCAGTGCCCAGGCTCCCCAGGGCAGTGGGCACAGCCCCAAGGCTGCCAGAGCTGCAGGAGGGTTGGGATGATCCTCTGGGGCCCATGGGGTGACTCTTGGGGATGGTACTGGGCAGGGCTGAGGGTTGGACTCCAGGATCCTTGGGGGTCCCTTCCAGCTCAGCACATCCTGGGATTCTGGGGTATTTCATCCTGCCTGGCTTCCAGCTGCTTCTCCAGAAGGGCAGGACTCAGCCCTGGAGGATGGAGGGTCTCACTTGAGGGGTCTTGGATACCCCGAGGCCTTTGGGGATTGCTGGGAGTCCAGTCCATGCTTGGCATATTGGAAATCTTCCTTCCTGACCAGGCAGGACTGACAGATGGAGTTGGCTTTAGGCATGTGCTGGGATTTTGGGGAATCCTCTGGTCTACTCTAGGCCACCATCCTCCCTCTCTCCTCTCCTGGCAGAAAACACGTGTGTTTAACATGCCTGTTAACAAGGCACAGCCCAACAACAAATAGAAACGAGCCTTCCCAGGTAATTAAAGATGTTGCACTAATTTTGTGATACATGCCACTAATCTTTCTGTAAAATGGAACATCTGGTCCAGATGTTGGTGGGCTGGCTGGCTGCCAGTCCCCAGCTCCTGCAGATACACCTGAGCCCCAGGATGGGTGAGGGCATTTCTGTGTTGATATGATTTTAAATGGGGACCTTTTTGGGGGTGAGATGTCCTTATTGAAGTCTGCAAAGGGCTCTTCACACTGAATACACAGTGTTGACCCTCCTGTGAGTCAAGAGCTGTGATTCAGCTTCAGCAACACATTAGTGGCACGAAATTATTTTTCCTAAACAGTTTTGGGACTACAAGCAACTGTATTTTCCAGCCCCCAGTCCCCACGGCCAGATTTCTTCAAGAAATTGTTGAATGCTCCGCATTGTGCTGCTACAAGCCTTGCTAGTTGTGCCTATAAATCTAACAGCTATCGACCCACATTCTGCCATTCCCTGATGGTTGGCTAAAAATAATGTGGGAGTGAAGCAAGGACGGGGAGCAGTGTGAGCAGAGGGCTGGGAGCCAGCACACCCTGCCCTGGGTGCAGCTCAGGGCTCCTATGGTTGAGTCCTTGGGGAGAGGCAAAGTTGGCTGAAAAACAAAGACAATTCCCGGTGGGTTGGATGAAAGTCACAGTTGGGCTGTTCCTTGTTGCAGACTCGATGCCCTGAGCTCACACTGGATAATGAGCCTGGTTCCTGTGATCCTGCCTTTGCAGGGCTTTGCCCCCTGGGATTCACTCTGGTACCTGATGCCCCCTGATGCCAAGGGCTGTGTGCTTGTTCTGCTTGGAGCAGGAAACACCAACAGCCTCACAGGGGCTCTGGTGTCAGAGTGACACAGTAACTCCTGGTTAATGGGTTTGTTAAAAATAGGGACCTTGCTCAGGTGGGGGACCCAGGCTGTTTGCAAGAGCACCATCCTTCCTGCTGCCAGGGACAAGGAAAAGCCCTGGACCTCCAGGGCTGTGGCACACACAGGGTCACACGAGGCTGACATGCCTTGGTGCCCTTGGGACATAAAGCCAGAGCTGTGACCTGTGGGCGCTGAGGAAGGAAAGGAAATCCTTGGAACCCTTCCCTTTTTGTACCCTCAGCTTATGTGCAAGTGGAAATGACTTAGAATCACAGAAGGGATTTTAAAGCCCATCCAGTCCCACCCCTGCCATGGACAGGGACACCTTCCACTGTCCCAGGCTGCTCCAACCTGGCCCTGGACACTCCCAGGGATGGGGCAGCCACAGGTTCTCTGGGCAACCTGTGCCAGGGCCTGACCACTCTCACAGGGGAGAATTTCCTCCTGATACCTCATCTCCACCTGCCTTCCTTCAGTTAAAGCCATGTGGCCTTGTGCTCCTTCCCGTGGTTTGGGATGTGGTTGCCCAGCACTTCCCTGGGTCTGGGAGGGGAAGGCTCCAGGTGGGAAGAGCTGGGCTCTGCCTTTGGGTCCTTGGGCATCCTTATCCCTTCTGGCTCCCTTCTCCAGCACCTGAACTGGATACAGAACCTTCTTTTCTGCCATCTCCTCTGTGTGACAGCAGGGCCTTGTGTCTGTGGGCAGTGGGAATCCAAATACTTTTCCTTGGAATATCCAAGTGGTGCTGAGGAACAGAAAGCAGGAGAGCATTCCAGGAGAGAGATCAACAGTGGATTAACAGACATGGGCAGTGCCTCAGCTCAGTTATTTTGGGTGTTTCCTCAAGCTACACCAGAGAGTCAGACAAGGTCCCTTACCTGATGGTTGTCAGAATTTATTTAACCTTAGTTTTAATCTTCATTGGCTGGTGCAGGGTAATGGCCCACCGTGGTTGTGCAGGTTCTCAGGGCATAAAGATGAAGGGAGAAGGTTCATTTTAAACTAATAATTAGAATTTCTCTCTGGGTCTTTGCCTGTATTACACTTTAAATGAAATCAGGAGAGCACTCACGTTTGTGCCAAATTACTACTAATTCTTCCGAAGCTGTTGCTTGATCACACCTTAAAAACACAGAGCGAGGGAGGAGAATAAAAAAAGTGAAAAGCCATTTAATGAATTTTATAGCTCGCTCATATTCCATTATTGGATTTAAAATAAGTTTTGTTGACCTCTGTGTGTTTTTATTTTCTGCCACCTCCAGTGAGATGTGATGGAATATTGAATGCTTTAAATAGCTGGGAACATAAACCCCCTGTTCTGCTCAATTTTATTCCAATTTTCCCTATTTGCCCTGACAAGACAATAACAGGAATCACCATCCCACTTGTGCAAAGCTGGAGTCAGGGCTGGGGCCGTGTTGTGCTTTGCCCTTTGCCAAGTGCAGACCAAACTCCATAATTTGGGATTTCAGTTTGCTTGAAGTTGTTGTTCCTGTCATCAGGAGGGACTGGGGTCACCGGGATTCAGCAGGAAAAGGGGGAAGGCTCAATTCTTCCTTCAATGTTTTGTGGGATGCTGGACAAGTCAATTAAAAATACACATGGAATAATAATGGAAAAAATATATAAATTAGGGATTGAAGTTCCCTTATTTCTCAAGGACAGGAAGAGAGGTTTGTATGTGGGGAATGGTTTCCTTGCAGATGAGTTTTGGTTATTTGGAGATACTTGGAACTGGCATCAAAGAGGTGGGAAGAGAAAAAGGAAGGAAGGAAGGAGAGATGTTGGACTTGCTTTTTATTCCTTATGGAATCACACAGGATGCCAGGATGGGTCGGGTTGGGAGGGACCATGATGGGGCATCCCAGAGCTCAGGGCACAGGATTGTGCCCAGAGGGTTCTGGAATATCCCCAGGGAGGAGACTCCAGCCCCTTCCAGTGCTGGGTCACTGCCCAGGGAAGAAGTTCTTCGTCATGTCCAGCTGGAACTTCCTGGTACATCCACAGGCAGTGACTCAATGAATTCCCCCTCCCTGTGACCTTGCTCAGGAGCCTTGGCAGGTTCAGATCCCAGATCTCTGGTGCTATAACCCACTGTTCCCAAACCTCTGCCATTTCAGGGGATAAATCATGAAAGAGAATGAGGCACAAGATGGGAGGGAATTAGACCTAAATTGTGTTAATTCCCTGTCACTCTTGGATATAAAACTCCTGTTGGTTTAAATCTATATTAAGTACAGGTCAAAAAGGTTGAAGGGGAGATATGATTGAAAATGAAATATTAGAATGATGGAATATCCTGAGGTGGAAGGGACCCACAAGGGTCATCAGTCCAACCCTCAGGCCTGCACAGACACCCCAACAATCCCACCCTGTCCCTGAGAGGATCATCCAAACATTCCTGGAGCTCTGGGAGCCTTGGGAAGTGACCGTTCCTTGGGGAGCCTGTTCAGTGTCTGGTCACCCTCTGGGGGAGGACCAAACACAAGGCAGGAAGGTGTGAGAGGAGCTGGAGGGAGGGAATGGTGAGGGACAACGTTTGGGATGAGGGTCCATCCAGGAGCACTGAGGATCTTGGAGGGGTGGACAGGGCACAGGCAGCAGCTCCTCAGGGTTTCTGCCTCCAGAAGCTTTTCCTTGCTCCTGTGAGTTCTGGGAAAGCTTCAAGATTTGGTTCAGAATGAGGGAAATATCAACACCTCCCCCCCAATTCCTAAAGGGATGTACAGCAGGTCCCCCTGGCCATGGGAAAGAGGGAACCACAAATCCCAGTTGGGAGGAGCAGGTGCTGGTCAGGCAGGTGCTCTTTGGGTAAAGCTGCTGAGTTGACCCCGTGAAACACCCAAAGGGCATTTTCAGGCTCTGGCTTTAAGGTGAAAGGTCAGAAAGAAAACTTCAGGACGTAGAGAAATAAATGACACATCACCCAACGGGCCAGGGCTGGAGGAGCTGCTTCCTCTGGCACGAAGGGGGACACGGGGCTGTGTGACGAGTGTTGTGTGAGCAGGGGACAGGGTGAGGGGACCGTGCAGGCCACAGCCAGCTTGTCTTTAGAAACCTGCCCCTGGCAGGAGTGTCCAGACGTAGTTCCCAGCTTTTACAGTGTCTTTCATGGAAGGTGTTACTGGGGTCAGCTCTTATTGACTCGAGTCGCCTTTGGATCAAGCACTGAATCAATAAGTGACTTTCTGGGGCAGTTTAACAGCTGCTCTGCACAGACATGAAAGGGGTTAGTCAGTAAAATGGGGCTTTATGCTTTTATCAGTCTTTTCTTCCTAAGTTGCTCAACTTCCAAGCCCTAATTAATGCGATGTTCCTTCCACAAATTTTGCTCCCTGCTGATGCTGCCTGTTTGATCCTGTGGAACAGCATCAGGCCTTGCCTACCAGGCTGCAGGGAGGGGAGAGTGAGGGGGGAGGAGTGAAACTGAGCAATCACTTCCTCGTTGGGGACCTCCGACATCAGTTATGCTCTTTGTGCAGCTGTTTGGAAAATCCTGGAGTTCCCTTGAATGTCCACCTCTGCATTCCAACTGCTGGATTTGGGTGTCCAAAGAAATTGGGTTTGGAGATCCAGATTCACTCCAAAGCTGCAGATCCAGGTGTGGACAGCTCTGGTGGTGTTTTATTCTGAGGCTGCCCAGCCTTTTCCCCCATGACAAACTGATTTAATTTGTCTGATTAAACCGATTCAACAAACTGATTTAATTTGTCTCTGATTTTCCCAGTTAGACTGGGATGGTCAGATATTGTCAAGATGATGTTTGTCTTTAATCCCAGCAACTGGTCCAGGGGGTTTTGGCAATGATGTATGAAAAGAATCACGGAATCTCCTGAGCTGGAAGGCACCCACAAGGATCATCAATTCCAATTCCTTGCCTTGCCCAGAACACCCCAAAAATCCCACCCTGTCCCTGAGAGTGGTTTCCAAACATTCCTTGAGCTCTGGCAGCCTTGGGGAGCCTGTTCTATGTGCCAAGAACATGAACATGTTCCTGTGGAGGGACAAAAACTGCTGTAAGGGGAAAAGGAGAGGAGGGATTGAACTGGCAGCTCAAAAAAAAATGGGGCAGAGAAGGACCTGGATGGGCATGAGGGGAATGGATTGGGAGAGAGGGGGTGTGGGATGGGACAGGGGTGATCCCTGGGGGGATCTCTGGGTTGCTTCAGGAACATTTGGATGCTGTGCAGCTGCTTATTGTGTTACAAATAGCGGAAAAATGTCTGCAAAAAAGTGTATTTTCAACTCCCTGTTTCATATAAATGTAGGATAACTCGAAAGATAGAGAGGTACTTGCAGAAACCTTGATGGCAAATGTGGTTCTTGGGTGTTTGTGCTGCTTTGGTGATCCCAGTGAAGCCTCTCCCAGGGCTCAGGGGAGGAGGGGGTACAACCAGGGCAGGGATTATTAGCTGGGGAAAGCAAAACAATACAGTAGAGTTGGAAAAATTACAGGGTTTGTGCTCAAGCAGATATTTAACCTTTGTTTTTACAACTCCAGAAATGAAGCAGTTTGTTTCTTAATGTAGGTTTAATGCTCCAAGTGGCTGCTGACTGCATTTTCCCATCAAATGGATGAAATGCTGGGCTATTAAACTCGGCTGTAACGATCTCTTTTCCCATAACTCCTAATATTTGCCATTTACTAATTATGATGTGGCAGAGCAGTTTGCATTTGGAGGTGTTTTAAATGCTGCAGCTGCCCTAATTCCAAGCTCAGTGCTGGTGACTTCTTTTTTTTTTAAGGAGTGTTAACGTAGTGCTGGTGATTTTTGGAGGCTGGCATGAAGGGCTCACTTAATGCTGTTCTTTATTAGATGTTTGATATACAGGTCCCCAGTGGCAGCAGAAATAGATGTGACAGCAGGGCTGGAGAGCACATATATTTTCACTGAGCATCAGTTTGTGGTGTGAACTCCTGCTGAGTCAGGGAGGGCATTCCCAGGAGTGGGGCCTTTGGAGCCTTTTTCCATTTGGCATTTCCTGGTTTTGTTTCTCTCTCTTTTTTTTTTTTTTACTTTGTAATCTTTAGGATTTTTCAAGAAAAATTGTAATAGGGCAGATGTGGCTGTTTGAAAGGTCCCAGCCTGGGCAGGAGCTTCAGGTGGAGGGAAAGAAAAGGGCAGAATGGGTTTTTTTTGTGGTTCATTTTTCTGCTCCAGGGGACGGTGTGGTGGGACCAGGGGAACTAATGAAAGGCCACACAGATGTTGTGAGGCCACTGACCTTTGTGTTGGGTTTGCAGGGCAAGGTTTTGGTAGCAACCTGTGAGAAGATTCCCCATTGCCCAGTGGAGCCAATGGCAGGGGGATCCAAGGGGGACCCAGCGCTGCCAGGGCTGAGCCCTCAGGGGCTGTGGCAGCACCTCTGGGGGCACTGAGCTGAGAAGGAGGAGGGAGAAAAGGCCCAAGTGCCCCAGAGCAGCTGAAGAAGGAGTGGGAAGGTGGGAGGGGATGAACTGTGCAGAGCCCAAGGGATGGGAGGAAGGAGGGGCAGGAGCTGCTCCAGGAGCTGCGGTTCCCCTGCAGCCCCCGGGGGCACCGTGGGCAGGGAGCTGAGCCCCTGAGCCCCTGGGGGTCCCTGGGGAGCACAGACCCCCCTGCAATCCCTGGAGGAGCCCGAGTCCCAAAGGAGGCTGTGATCCCATGGGAAAGCCGTGCTGGAGCAGGGTCCTGGCACCACCTGGGGATCCCTGGAGAGAGGAGCCCCCAGGGGAGCAGGTTTGCTGGGAGGACTGGAGATCCTGTGGGGCAGTTCCTGAAGAACTGATCCCATGGATGGGACCCACACTGGAGCAGATCCTGAAGGATTGACCCCACAGAAGGATCCCCACTGGGGCAGTTCCTGGAGAACCATCTCCCATGGCAGTGAGCCCAGCCCGGAGCAGGGGCAGAGTGTGAGGAGTCCAAGCCCTGCAGGAGCAGCAGAGCCAAGGGGGGATGGACTGAGCACAGCTCCCACTCCCCATCCCCTGAGCCTCTGGAGAGGAGGAGGGAGACCAAATCAGGAGTGAAGCTGAGCCAGGGAAGAAGGGAGGGATGTGGGGAAGGTGTTTCAAGAGTCAAGTTTTATTTCTCATTGTGCTGCTCTGAGTTGATGGGTAATAAATGAAACTAATTTCCCCAAGCTGGGTCAGTGTGGCCGTGAAACACCAGGTAAGGGATCTGTCCCTGCCCCTCTCCCAGCCATGAGCCTTTCCCAATGGGAAAGGGCAGGGGCAGAGTGGCTCTGGGGGGCTCCCAGCCCAGCCAGGGTCACCCCAGCCCATCCTTGCAGCGTGATGGACCTCCCTGCCATGCAGAGAGTTAAAAAGGTGTAAAAAAGGCTTGTAAAGTGTAAGTTAGGCTGGGGCTGCACTTGCAAAGAAAAGGGAAATACACAATTCAGAACAATTTAGATGCTCTGCAAGCAAGGAAAGCCTCTTACCTCAGCTGTCTGTTCTCTCTGCATTTTATTTTGTCTTGAATTTTACCTGTTGTGGGTTTTTTTTTCCTTAATCCCATTTCTCAATCACCTTCACCAGAGGCAACTCCAGCTGTGACTTGACAGCTGCTACTGTCTTCTCCAGCATGTGCTGCCAAAAATCCCAGTTGATTCTGGGGCTTAAGGCACGGTGCTGTCTATTTTCTGTATTTCTGCCTCCTATGAACTGATACATATTAATATTAATCACCTCTTTCTGAATCCAGAAGCCTCCAGGCCCATTGCAATTATGGGGTGTTTTTTAAAGCTCAGTTTTTGGCAGGGGTGTCCTGGCACTGGACTCACGTCTGGAACCAAATCCTTAAACTCTTAAGGAAGCTTGAAAGTAAGTGAAAGCTTTGAATACAATCTTTTAGCTTTGTATCCTGGGAAATAATTCCTTCTGGCTTGAAAATAAGGGGCTGGGGGTGTAAAATGAGACAGGTCCTGGTTCCCAAGCCCAACCAGTCCCACCTACACACACCTGATGTGGGAATGTGTCTACTGAGCTTATTTCATCCTCCTTTTATCCAAAGACTCCAAAATTCCAAACACTGCTGCTGGAAAAGGCAGTACCCAACCTACAGCCCCTCTTTCTTCCAGAAGAATTAAAAAACCAAGAGATATTTTCCCTTTTCTGCTCCTTCCTTTGCATTTCTCACCCCTCCACGCTGAGCCTCAGCTTAAAGCCTGGAGAATTGAAACTCAAGAAGTTGAGGAGGGGGAGAAAAATAAAAAAGCTGATCCAGGAATCTTCTGAGTGGATCAATGGAGCAAAAGAACAGGCTGAAGCTGCACAATTGGGAGTCAGGAGAACTTTGCTCAGTGTGCTGTGTCAGGAGCTTGTACCAGGAGATTATCTTCAGAGGTGCACGAGGCAAAAGCTTTTCCAGTCTAAGGAACTTCCCTTTTCTTCACTTGACTTTTAAAATGCTGATTTTTCGTTTATTTTTTGGATCAGAATTGCTGATAGGGGCATTCGAGTAATAATGACATTTTTGTGGTTCATTTTCTTTGGGTGATTTTTTGGATGTTATGAAGTAAAACTTTTCCAGTGTTTGACTTCTGTGAGCACTGGAGTTTCTGTTTGTGCCTTTAGTTGCATTCCCTGCACTATTAACACTCAATCCTGCCAGGAACCCAAAAGGAGCTTCCCAAAATTCTGCAGGAGCCTGGGATGCCCATCCCTGGAGCAGAGCTCTGCTCCCAAAGGTGTCACTTGTCTATTCACTGGCCTCAGCTGGAATTAAATGTTCGGTTTGATCAGCAGGAACACAATCCATGAATCTGCTGGGGCACAGCTCAGGAATTTTGGTGTTCCTGGAATATTTCCTGTTCTATGGAGCCAAGCTGGGAGAGCTGGGAATGGTCACCTGGAGAAGAGAAGGATCCAGGGAGACCTTGGAGACCCTTCCAGAGCCTAAAGGGGCTCCAGGAGAGCTGGAGAGGGACTGGGGACAAGGGGCTCCAGGAGAGCTGGAGAGGGACTGGGGACAAGGGGAATGGTTGCAAACTGCCTGAGGACAGGGTTAGATGGGATATTGGGGAGAAATTGTTCCCTGTGAGGGTGGGGAGGCCCTGGCACAGGGTGCCCAGAGAAGCTGTGGCTGCCCCATCCCTGGGAGTGTCCAAGGCCAGGTTGGAGCAGCCTGGGACAATGGGAGGTGCTCCTGCCCATGGCAGGGGCTGGAACTGGGTGATCTTCAAGGTTCCTTCCAACCTAAACCGTTCTGGCATTCTCACAAACCACTGGTGGGGTTTAAAACCCTGAGCCCAGTCCCTGAACTCTCCTGAGCTGTGGGTCCTGCCTGCACCCCTTCATGTGGGCGAGTTGGGACATACCAGAGGAACTTGCTTTCATCATTTTAGATGCAAACTGTCCTTTGCAGGGACTTCACTTTGCCCGTGTGCTTCATTAATTGCCAGTACAAATTGGAAGGCTCTGAGCTGGGCTGAAGAAATGAAAAGGTAGGGCCTAATTTTGAGGCTGAAATTGCTTTAAGCCGGGCTTCTCTCATGTCAGTCCCTTGAGCTTTAACAATCTAATTCAAGAGACTTTTCTTTTCTTCTTTTTTTTTCCCTTACTAGGTCATGAAAACCCTCTGTATCCATTCACGTTGTGTCACCTGTCAGGGATGTGGGTTGTAGCTGTGGACCACATTCACAACTACCTGTAAGGCAAATACGTGACAGCTGTCCTTCATTTGCAGGTCTCAAGGGTTTGGGTTTGGTTTTTTGACAAGTAAATACAGTTTCACATTTATACCCATGACAGGAATAAATCAAATTAGTTGAAAATTACCCTTTGCACTCACAATGCTTTGCACATTTCATATATTAAGGAGATAAGGAGACGAGCAAACCTGCTTTGAAGACGAGCTGATTTCCATAGCAGGCAGAGTGACCTACTTAGAGGGAGGGGGAGAGTGAAAATGGGCTCTTTATTTATTTATATAATCTCAAAGTGTCTGCGTCAGCGCTCCCCTGGCTGAGCCCTCTCCTGACACTCACCTGACAGAGCCTCAGAGAACTCAGAGCTGAAGGAACGTCGTTTGTCCTACAAGAATCAACTTGGTGTTAAAAACCTGGTGTTGGTTTTGCAGCAAAGGCTCAGTGCAGAGGCATTGGGGAGGTGACACGGTTCAGGCAGGGCTTTGGGGGAATGTTGAGCAGGGTTTAACATTTGTGGGACATCTTCATTGTCTCACCTAAGGAGGAACAGGTGTTTTGCTTTGGGGCTCTTGAGCTCCGTGTTCCAAGAGGCTCAGGAATGTCCTTGTGGAGAAGTGCCAAAGGTTGCAGGAGATCTGAGGGTGCCCCAGGGGATGGGTTGGAGCAGAGGGTGGGGGATGGGGTGCATTTGCTTCTGGGTTTGCACAATCCTGGTCTGGTTGTCAGGAGTCACAGAATCCCAGGATGTGCTGAGCTGGAAGGGCCCCTCAAGGATCCTGGAGTCCAACCCTCAGCCCTGCCCAGCACCATCCCCAAGAGTCACCCCATGGGCCCCAGAGGATCATCCCAACCCTCCTGCAGCTCTGGCAGCCTTGGGGCTGTGCCCACTGCCCTGGGGAGCCTGGGCACTGCCCAACCACCCTCTGCAGGGGGAAGAAGAACAACCTTGTCCTGAGATCCAACCTGCCCCTGCCCTGACCCAACTCCCGCCCATTCCCTGCCTCCTGTCCCTGCTCCCCCCAGAGCAGAGATCAGGGCCTGCCCCTCCTCTGCCCCTCCCCAGGAAGGTGTCACTGCAATGAGGTCTCCCCTCAGGCTCCTCTTCTCCCCCTCAACACACCAAGTGCCCTCAGCTGCTCCTCACACCTTCCCCTCCAGGCCCTTCCCCACCTCGGTGAGTTGTGTGTGTGTGTGCCACCAAATAAACACTGGCTGGGTGGAGATGTGGTTTGTGGCCTTTTTTTCTTTAAAATGGGGTCACTCAGTATTAACATGTGTCAGATCCAGGTCAGGTGTCACCTTAGGTGACCTCACTGCAGAGCAGTAGCAGGGGCTGTCCCTCGTGTGGTCCTTGCCTTTGGTCTGGATCAGTTATCACAGCACCATCCTGGGTTGGCACAGACCTTAAAGATCATTTCTTTCCAACTCCTTGCACTAGGCCAGCCTGGCTAATGTGCACCCACATCACAGTGACACAGCAATGCCTCAGTTTGTACTTTTAAGAGCTGATGTGCCCATGCCAGTGGTGTATAACCCCTGTCTCTTGGGTGCTGAGGGCTGGCAGTGCCCTGCCAGGGATGATTTGTGCTCTGCACCCTGTGATTGTTTCTTAACTCCACTTCCATCACCTATAAAATCATTTACCTGCCCGGGACCTGAGCTAGTGCAGCTCATGCAATACAAGGAGCTGGTGATCTGAGCTTTCATGTGCCCAGAGAATGATGGACGTTGTTCCATTTCAAGTGTCAAAACCTCCTGAGAGGCAGCAGGGGAGGGTGGGATGCTGGTCTGAGCTGCTGCCTGGGACAGTCTCCTCTGAGCTGATCATCCCATCAAGCTCCTGTAGAGATGAAGGTTCGTTCATTTAGTTGAAGACACTAAAATATTTTCTTTTCTCCCCCGGTGACAAATACTTTGTGAGAGCAACGTGTGGTTGTCTGTGCCTGCAAGCCCCTGCCCTGTGGGTAGTTGTGTTTCACTGGAGCCATATGCCGAGTTTACAGAGCCTCTGAGGAATCTGGCAGGATCTGGGAACTAAGTTAAAAATTAAGCACTGAGGAGTAGGTGAGAAAAGCCTGTTCGCAGCCACCTCGGGCCATTAATGCTCCTGTAACAACTTTGTTCTGTGCAATTACAGTCCCCTGTTGCTTTTTAATAACATTTCTTTTTCTTTGAGTCAAAACTCAGCTCCTTTTAAGTTCCATTCTTACCTAAGAATAGCAAACCTGAGGATGTCTGTGGCTTCCTTTAAGTAACATATATAAAAAAATGGGTTTATTCACCCAATGCAGAGAGGAAACCTCAACACGGGCAAGAATTTCTTTCCATGAGGATGGCAGAGCACTGGAACAGCTGCCCATGTCTGGGCATGTTCCCCTGTCACCTGCTCCAGGTGACCCTGCCTTGGTGGAGGGGTTGGACTGGATGATTTCCAGAGGTGCCTTCCACCCCCAGCTATCCTGGGATTGTGTGAAAGGAGGGATGGGCAGAGCTGCTGGTCCACTGCCTAAAGTATCACCTGGCTGTGCTGTTCCTCACCCTTCCCATCAGGAGAACAATGTGCTTCCACCATCCCAGGTTGCTCCAGCCTGGCCTTGGACACTTCCAGGGATGAGGCAGCCACAGGTTCCCTGCCCAACCTGTGCCAGGGCCTCCCCACCCTCACAGCCAAGAATTTCCTCCAGAGATCCAACCTGAATTTCCCCTCTTTCAGTGGGAACTGGTTCCCCGGTACCTTCTTAAGTATCTTCTGGGGAGATGCAATGAGTAACTATTTGCTTTTTTGGCCATTCAGCCTTGCAGAGTTCTCTCATGTCTGAGTTCATCTGCCTTCTTTCCAGGGGGCAGAGCCCTTTGTTATTTCAGTTCTCATCTATAAAAAGCAGTTTTGAAATCTTTGATATCCTGTTGTTGTTTGTTGCTGCATTTTTTGTGCCTGTGCTTGATTTTAGTGGGGCTGACCAGCAGTCTGGGTGTGTGGGGGGCCCAAAACGAGGAGAGACATTGGCAGGATGGCATTGATAACTGCAGGAAAGTAAAAGACATTCCTTTATATATAATTCCTGCTATTAAGTTAGGAATTACTGTTAATTCCTATCATTAAAGTGGTCCAGGGCTCAGATGGGCACTGAAATGAGCCTGAATGGCTTCGAAGTTCTCCTCATCCCACCCTCTTCCCTGTGGTGTCTCAGTGCTGCAGAAGGAAAGGCTGGAATTGCCCTCAGTGCCTCAAACCCTGGTGCTGCTTCCCAGGATCTGTGAGTCTGGAAAACCAAAGGAGGATGCTGAAACCTGAGCCCCAAATGGATGTCCTGGTTTGAGCCTCTGGTGGAACTTCAGACTGTTCATTTTATTTATTATATCAGGATTTATGGAGTTCTTAGGAGTGTTACCCTCCAGCCCAAGGGTGTTGTTGGGATTGCAGGTGGGTTTTCCCCCTTTTCTCTTGCACGTTGTGGAAGTTTGGGAAGCTCTCCCTGGGTGGAATTCGGCAGCTCTGCCCTCCTTCAGTCTCCATCCTGCTCTGGCTCAGCAATCCTGGCAGCTCAGGCCTTCCAATCCCCCACCCTGGACTCTCTTGTTGATGTCAGGCACCACTTTGGTTCCTTGATTGATGTTTTTGGGTAGCAGTGGTATTTAATTTCTTGGTGTGATGCACTTCAGATTTGCATGTTCCAACATTGCAGAGCATAAACAATCCAAACAGAAATGGAAAACCTTTCACAGCCCCGTTCTGTGTCATTAAAACAAGTGGTGTCTGTGGCAGGAATGTAATGATTCCTTTCAGAAGGATTTATTTTGGTACCATATTTTAAAAACCCCGCTTTAAGCTGCTGATCTGTTGGAGTGTTAACAAGGCAATACCTTCCCCGGCCCTTTTGTCACTTGATTGCATGGAAAAACGGGTCAGTTTTAATAAAACCCTCAGATCTGCAGAGCTTAGAGGATGGAAGAATTAAGAAACACCAGCTGAGTCATTCAGGCACAGCCCTGTGTGGCCAGTTGGAGGAGGGTGATCCAAGGGGTGTGTTGGATGTCCATGACTGGAGTCAGGCTGGGATTCAGCACCGGAAAGGTCTCTCCCTGCCCTCGGTGCTGGTCCCAGTCCCTGTGCTCATGGAGAGAATCCCAAAACGTGCCCAAGTTCACTGGCAGGGACGGAAAGGAGAGGTTGGAAAGGCAGGATATTGGCCAAGTATCCAGTTTGTCCCTTACCAAACCAGGATGTTTCGTTGAGAAGGGAGAGGGAAGAAGAGACTCTGGCCCATGGTTGGATTAACTCTGGGAAAGCCTGGCCTGCAGACAGGGCTTGGGGATGGGGATGAACTGGAGTAGTCCCAAAAAGAGAATCAAAAATGAAGCAGTTCTGTCCTTTGTTGCTGTAGAGCTGCCTTTGAATCAGGAGTAAGTGAAAGCTTGGATTTTGATTTTGCAGCTCTTGCCTCTGGCTACAGTTTGTTCTGGGTAATGGCTTTGGATGGCTGGAAGCCCTTCCCGAGGTCTTTGGGGTCCTCAGCCAGCAGTGACCATCCCTCACAGTGCCCAGGACATTAATCTGCAATCAGAGGGACTGAGGATGTTCTGGGACACTGGGAGCTGCTTTCATTCCAGAGCTGAACCCTGAGGGGCTGGTGAGGTCTCTCCTGGGGATGGGATTTACTCCTGGATTCACATGTGGATGAAGAACCCTCACCCTTTGGGTCAGCAGCTCCCCATCATTCACTTCACTTGTTCTGCTCTGTGGGGAGGTTATAAAATCCAAGGGCTGAGCCTTTGGCCTTGAATCCGTTACCAGATGCCCCACGTGGATGGCACAGGACAAACAGGGATGATCCATGTCCCAGAAATCCCGTCCTCAGCTGGCAGAGCTCAGCCCCAGGGAGGCAAAGCACAAAAACAGTTGAGCAATGCTGATGACAGTGTCCTTTTTGAGCCGGGCTTGTCCATGGCATAGGATAAGCCATTCCCCTGGGACTGGCACCACATACAAACACTGCAGCTCTTGGATCCAGTGGTGAGAGGGAACAGATGGGCCCTTGTGTGCAAACAGAGCCTTTGCCACCTTCACTGGCACAGCAGCCACAGCGTCTGGCGGGGGAGTGAAGCTACAATAGTGCCAGACCCTGGAAAAGCCCTGGAAAATCATCTTTTCTCAAGCAAATTAATTAACTAGATGGATTTTTTTTCCTAATACATGGAGACTGACAATTTGTGCTGTTCCATATGGAGGTTTTGCATCAGTGAGCCTTGTGATTTCTTGCCTTGTCCCGAGGAGCTGTGACACCACAGCACTGCTGCCTCCCAGGGCATCATCCCTGTTTGACTCATGTTCATGGTGAAGAGACTTCACCACTCTCTGAAGCCGTGGAATGGATAAATAAACACAAAACTGACCTTGGGAAGGAAAAAGGATGGACACAGCCTAAAGCTGTGCTGGCTCCAGGTTGTATCACCTGGACCTGTGGAGGAGGGGAGAGCAGTTTTCAGGGAGAACATTTCTTGGGGGCAAGAGGAGCTGCAGGCCTGGACTTGGAAAAGCAGTTCTTGCATTGTGTTTCTGCCCTTTAAATGATCTGAGCTGCACTTTGTGCTGCTCGATGGGATCTTGTGGCACTGCAGAGACTCTGGGACTGGTGTTTCTGACAGATCCCAGAGCCAGGGGGGAGGATTGACACCTGTTCAGTGCCTCATATGGGTGCAGCTCAAGGGGCAAATGCACCAGGTAACTCCTTGCAGTCGAGCCTAAAACTGCTGGCACATGCAGCCCTCCAAGTGGAGATGAAGTGAAACCTCTGGGGTGCAGCAGAGTCCAAAATCCTCCTGGGTTTGGAGGTGAAGTGATGAGGAGCAGAGTTGGTTCTTTAGCCTGCGGGTTGGAATTTTGTTTGTTGGGTTTGGGGCTTTGGGCTGGTTTTGTTGCCCTTGATGGACCCACAATGTGGTGGTCACAGCGGGTAGGATTTAACCTCAGGGGAGCCCATGCCAGCTCCTGGCTCAAACCCCCAGCAATGAACAGTACTAAATAATATACCCACCTCTGTACAGAAAATGTAGAAAACTGCCAGAAAGAAAATCTACACCTGGGGGATGTAAAATCAGGTTTTCAAATGCCATGAGTACCTGTTGGCCAAGCATGGCTGGATAATTGCTGCTTTTTTCTTGTCTGCCCATGGCATTTTGAGAGCTCTCAGGCTGTACCAAGCCTGGGATAAGCACCTTCCCTTTGGCAAGAGGTCTCTGTGTCCCTCCCACCGCTTTCTCTTTATGGCTTAATTCCTTGGCCTTTGCCACAGTTTGATTTGATTTTGCAGCTTTGCATCGTGAGGTCTCCACATTGTTTATGTCTGTTCAGCAAACACCAATTTCTGGGGTTGAGGTTTTCATTTAATAAACCACTTTGTGATGGGGGTCAGGAGCAGCTGGGAATTGGTAATGAACCCCTGTTTGCCTTTCCCTGGAGCCTCAGGAGCTGCCCAGGATTGACACCTGCACAGGGAAAGGTGTATCAGGAGCTCAGATTTTGGATCCAGCTGGAGACAGTCCCTCCCTAAAAAAGAGTAAATATGGATTGCATGTTAAAAGGTAGCAGGAGCTGTTTCCAGGAGCTCAGCTAAGGGATGCTCATTGTAGCACACGGGGGAGATTTTGCTCAAAAATGCTCTGAAATTGTAGGATCATTAAGGTTGGGAGAAACCTTTACAATCACCACGTCCAGTTGTCACCGTGTTCACCACCAGTGTCACTGAGTGTCACGTCCATGTTTCTTTGAACACTTGCAGGGAAGGTGACTCCACCATGTCCTTCACCAGCCTGGTCCAGTGCTTTACAATTCTTTCCGTGAAGAAATTTTTTGTATTATGCAACCTGACCCTCCCCTGGCACAGCCTGAGGCTGTTCCCTCTCCTCCTGTCCCTTGTTCCCTCTCCCCCTGTCCCTTGTTCCCTGGGAGCAGAGCCCGACCCCCCTCAGCTCCTCCCTCCTGTCAGGGAATGGAGAGAATTCCAGATCTCCCCTGAGGCTCCTTTTCTCCAGGCTGAGCCCCCCCAGCTCCCTCAGCTGCTCCAGAACCTTCCCAGCTCAGTTCCCTTCCCTGCACACACTCCAGCCCCTCCATGTCCCTCTGAGTGTCTCAGAGCCGCCCCCAGGCCTGGAGGTGCCCCGGCAGTGCCAGCACAGGGGACAGACACTGCCAGGGCCTGTGCCCACACTACTGCTGGGACAATCCAGGTGCCAATGGCCTTCTTGCCCCCCTGGGCTCATGTTCAGCTGCTGTTGACCAGCCCCCTCAGGTCCTTTTCCAGTGGGAGCTTTCCTGTTCCATGGGGAACACTGAGGTTCAACCTCCAGCAGATGGAACACCCTGACAGAGGGGCTGATGTCCCCTGCAGCCTCCAGGGAGATTCCCAGACCTACTGCCATGGGTTTCTAGCTTGGTTTAGGAAAGCAGGTCCAGGGCAGCCATTCAGCTCCTCATTCTTCCTTGGGATAATCCGCCTGTTCCTCGTCCAACTTTTTAGCATCATTTCTGAGGGTCACAAAAGCCCCAAGACACCGATTTTGGTCCAAGCTTGTGTTTCTCCAGGAGGTGTGGTTTGTTTGGTTGTGGTCTGTGTCTGCTGGAGTTAACTGGGGTCTTGTTTGTTTGCTAAAGCAGCTCCAAAGGATCCCGGGCTCTCAGGCAGAGTGATTTTGTATAAATTATAGCAGATACATATATTGGTCTGTGTATTCTGTCGTATGTCCTTTCCCATCTTTGCTCGTCTCTAATAAATCAGTGTTTGGGGAGACAAAGAAGAGGCATGAAAAATGTCAGAGTAATAGGATTTTAATAAATTCTCCCTTGAGCCTTTAATTGAATTTTCCCCTTTCCCATTCTCTGTCCTGCTTCCAGTCTTTAGTCTTTGGTAACAATTTCAAGTGTACTTCTTTCCCAAACTTTTCCAAATGGCTTTGGGATGGAACATTAAATTTTTTGTTCATTCTGCCCTCATCCTCCAAAGAAAATTCTGATTTTTCTTCCAGAAGATGGAAACAAAGACAGTGAAGATCATTTTGCACCACCTGGAAGTGTTTTGCTGCACCATCTTCCTGCCAGCTCTGACCAGGGTATCTCATTCCTATGGTAGTGCTGCCTTCTGGGATATAAAATTCCATGAAACCTCTGATTTTACTCCACGAGGGCTGTCAGGGACCCATCAGACAAGAGAAGTTGTGTTGAATTTCAGCTGGGAGCTTTCACTGGGGGGATTTTGCACCTTGCTGAGCCCCTGTGACTCAGGGCACTCATTTGTTTGGCTGAGGCATCAAGCTGTGCCTGCCCTGGTGTCACCCAGCCTGGCAGCTCCAGGGATCACACCATGCAGCCCTGACTGGCACTGTTACCCTTTACAGCTCTTATTTTCACTCTTTATGTCATCTCCCTTTTTCTTCCTGGTTCTCTGGCTCTCACTTTCTATTTATTTTATTTATATATTTATATATAATTAACCCCGTGGCTGTTGGAGCTGTGCTTTAGCTCCAGCCTACAGTGAGGCTTAAACCTGAGCCTAAAGGGCCAGGGGTGGCTTTGGGGAGCTGTAACTGTCTGTAGGGCTGGTAGGGAGTGGGACAGTGTGGTGGCACTGGCCAAGGACAAGACACCTTGGGGGATACTTAAACCAAAGCTGAACTGGCAAACAAGTGTCCCAGAATCCCAAATGGTTCGTGTTGGAAGTGACCACGGTGTGGCATCTGCTCAGGCAGGGCCATCCCAGAGCACAGGGCACAGGATTGTGCCCAGAGGGTTCTGGAATATCCCCAGGGAGGAGACTCCAGCCCCTCCCTGGGCAGCCTGTTCAGGGCTGGGTCACTGCCCAGGGCAGAAGTTCTTCCTCATGTCCAGCTGGAACTTCCTGGGCATCAGCTCCTGCCTGTGTCACAATTGTTTGGTGTCACTGCTGTTGGTACCCCAGGTTATTCCAAGGGATCCGGATGCTTTCCATTGCCCTCTCTTGACCCCAGGGGCACCTCCAGTTCTCTGAAAACCTTGTCAACAGCTTCCAGTGGGAATCAGGCTCCATTTAGGGCTTTGCACATGAACGACTTGTGAAGAGCTGTGGGAAAGCTCCCGGTGTAACATTCCTGCTCCCATTGTGAGGAGCTCGCCTTGTATTGCTCTATTAGGGCCCGATGATTATCCTGTGGCGCTGCTGTGCAGAGAAATCTGTGCTCAGTGTCCCCAGCATTACCCATTACGAGGAGAAGAATGGATTTCTCCTCTTGTGTGCATTAAGGACGTGTTGTGACTTTGTGGCATCACCGCGGGAGTCAATGATGTATGAAATGAGAACTCCGGGCTCCGTGTGTGCAGACACAGCCAGCGCTGCAAAACCTTCGGCTCAGATGCAGTCAAAAACCCTCTGGGGTGTCCAACACGGCTCCTGGACTCTCCTCTGCTGGAGCACATTCCAACAAGTTTGGTTTAATTTTTCCTGGTGCACTCACAAGTCTTGGTTGATCATTAGAGCTGCCCAGGCCACATGTGGATAGCACTCCATGTGCTGGTGAGGAGACTCTTTCCCTGGAAGCTTGGAGTGAAGAATGGATGCTCTTCAGCTTGGGAAGAAGTTTATTGTTCCTTCAGAGTCCCTTTTAAAGCCCTTATTTCTGTAGCCGTCCCACCCCGCTCCGTCCCCAGGCAGCTGAGCTGGATGATGGAGCTGGAAGGCGTCCCATGGAATCAAAGCCCAAGTGAGGCTTGGAGAGTTTTGCCATTTCCTAATTTTTATTGCCATGTGTGGCTTAAAGCCTCAGGCTGAGGTTAAAGCTGCTCACTGACACCCAGGTGCCCTTCCTCCCTTATCCCACAGGAGAGCCTAAGGTCAGATTTAAGAAATTTTAGAGGAAAAACCTCAGAAGTTCAGCAGCAACTGTAGGGAACAAAGAAGTTTTACATCAGGAACAGGATGGCAAATGTGTTCGTGCTCCTTTCTGCCCTTGGCGTGTGGATCAGCTGAAAGGCAGCTCCTCCTTACACTGAGAAATGGCAGCAAGGGGAGACTTCAGCTTCTCTAAAGGAGGCTCATGGAGCTAAAAATACAGGACTCCCTGTATTTTCTGAAATAGCCTCACCTCCTCACAGATAATTCAGTCGGGGAACAATTTGGAATTAATAACAAAGGACATTTTTCTTCCTACCTTTCCCAGCGAGGCAGAATGACTGAGAGATAACTCCCTTGGATTCCTACCAAGAACCTGCATCAGAGCTCCTGGGAGAGTGCCTGGAACTCACAAAAAATACATCATCCCTTTAACCAGCCTGGATGAGCTATCAATTCAACACAAACTGGACCTCTCTTTGCTGCTTTAAGTGGGTGCCTCTTCCTCCTCTAGGATTTGAGCTGAGCCCTTTCCCCTCTCCAGAATTCCTGTGGGATTCCAGGTGATGTTTAGAATTGAGGTGCCTCAAATCTGTTTCCACTGCTCTCCTGGCTAAGGACAGTGTGCGGGATGACATCCTGCAGTGGCAGTGACACTTCTCCTGCCCTCCAGGTGCCATCCCACCTGCCCTGCATCCCTCTGTCTCCAGGTTCTCTCCCTTGCCAGTCATATTTGGTGTGGGGAGGAGACCAAACTCTTCCACTGTGATGTATCAGAAATGCTCTTTTCTCCATCACAACTTTAAGGACAGAGAATTTTGGTGTGACTCACCTCTTGTCCTCTGGAGCCACCTTGGCCGGTGGGTTCTTGCTGCATTTGTCAGGCGTGGGGAAAAATGAAGTTGTTCTGTGCCATCGACTCCTTAACTGTCACCTCACTAAGTCTCTGCCAGGAGCAAATAAATCTAAGGGAGGGAGGGGGGAGAGAAGGAGGAAAAGTAATTTTTTTTGCATCACTGATGTGGCCATTTTTGCTTTGGTCTGCATTTCAGTGAATTTGATCAGCTGGCAGAGCTTCATCAGTGGCTGCAGAACACGGCTGGGCACGGGGGACTGTACCAAGGGCACCTGGCCAGCCTTTTAAGGGTGTTCTCTGAAATTTTGGATCACAGTTCTAGATGATTTTTCTCTTGAGAAAACAGCTTTATCAAGCAGGAGGCTTCCAGCAGGTTCTGAAAACTGTTTAACCCAGGTCCTCCTGCCACCTGATCTCCTAGCAGGGACTGTCCCACAGAGCTCTGGGATTGGCTCTTCTGTCCTAAAAACATTGGGGCTGTGTCTGTCTGTCTGTGCATGTTCATCTGGAGGTTGGTTAGCTCCTTGTGGGGCACTTCATAATTTGGTGGTGCCATTTCAGCCTTGACATTTTTAGTGGAACATGTCCCTGCCCACGGAAGGGAGGTTTGAACAAGATCCATTTCAGATCCCCTCCAAGCCAGGCCATTCTGTGATTCTGTGGTTCTCTGATGATTTCTCTGCCTTTGCATGTTAAAAACTTGCTTCTCCTCCAGCTGCTGTTTTCTGTGCTTGAATCCCTCTTCTGCTGCTCTTGAGGGAAACCCAGTTTAAACCATCACTTGTCCCCTGTGTTTCTGGAGAGAAACAGAGCAGCAACTGGCTCTTGGAAGAGCATCTTTAGCAGTGCCACGTTCACATGTCCTGGCTGGTTGTTCCCAGTGCAGAGTCATTCATGGAGTCACAGGGTCCCTGACCTTGGAAAGCACCTCCAAGATGATTGAGCCCAACCTGTGACCCATCATCACCTTGTGGGCTGGAGCAGAGCGCTGAGTCGAGTTGTTCCTTGGACACGACTCCAGACATCCCTGGGCAGCCCCTGCCAAGGCCTGAACACCCTTTCCAGGAAGAAATTCTTCCTTGTTGTCCAACCTGAGCCTCCCCTGGCACAAATTGAGGCCGTTCTCTCTCGTCCTGTCCCTTGTTCCCTGGGAGCAGAACTCAACCTCCCCTGGCTCCCTGCTTCTGTCAGGGAGTTGGGAAGAACCAGAAGGTCCCCCCTGAGCCTCCTTTTCTCCAGGCTGAGCCCCCCCAGCTCCCTCAGCTCTTCCTGGAGCTCCAGCCCCTTCCCCAGCTCCGTTCCCTTCCCTGGACACTCTCCAGCCCCTCCATGTCCTTCCTGAATTGGAGGGGCCCAAAACTGGACACAGGATTTGAGATGAGGCCTCAGCAATTCCAGCACAGGGATGGTCACAGTCCTGGGTCCACTGCCACATTATTTCTGGTCCCATCCAGGTGCCTTTGGCCTTTGTGGCCACCTGTGACCATCAGCCCCAGCTCCATCCTGGAGTGTTTCATGGGGTTCTACTGACCCAAGTGCAGGACTCGGCGCTTCCAGGCTCATTTTTGTGAGAAACACTTAAGTGGTTCTTTGGTTTAGACTTTTTGTCACAGTCTGATGGTTTTGGATGTGTGTTTTATAGGAAAATTAATAGTTTCCTTTTAAAATTGCAACCACAGAACTCAGCTGTGGTAATCCAGTGATGTTCTTGGAGATGTGGAAAATAAGCTTGTGGTCGAAACCACTGTGCCTGGAAACCTGCAGAGTGTGGCTGGGAATGGGAATGGGAACCTGGAAACCTGCATGGCTGGAAGGAAAACCTGGAAACCTGGAGATCATGGCTGGGGATGAGAACCTGGAAACCTGCAGAGCACGTCTGGGAATAGAAATGGGAATGGGAACCTGGAAACCTGCAGCATGGCTGGGAAGGGGATCATGGAAACCTGGAAACCTGCAGAGCATGGCTGGGAATGGGAGCCTGGAAACCTGGAGAACATGACTGGAATGGGATTCTTTCTGTCTCAGTTTGGAGCCGAGGAGGGGACATGGCCCTGCTGAGTCCTGCAGGATGATTCCATGAACCTCATCTGGTGACCCTGGGGGGGACACCCAGTGGAAGGTGCCAGAGGCTGGAATCCCTGTGTGAGTGATGCACAGGAGTGTTGTGTGGCCTGGAATTCCCAGGCCTCCCAAGGAGATCGATGTCCCTCCTAACTGCAGCTCCCAGAGGGTTGGTTTTTGTGCGTGTGCAGCCCTGATTCCCCTGCTAAAGCCAGCTGAGTGTTGTGCTGGGGCTGTAAATCCTGGAGATCAATGCATTTCTTTTCCATTTAACAACTGGGGAATGAATGCAGCTCTGCACAGAGGAGGGGGGTTTAGTGGGGGGGGTTCAACAGGATGGGACAGCAGGTGTGGGACTGAGAGCAGCCAGCGATCCCAGGGGTGAATTTTAATCCTGATTTATATCATCCTCTGTCAGCAGCTGAATCTTGCCTGACTCTCTGACATGCCCAGGAATTCGGGGACATTTAACAATTGGTTTTGTCTTTATTTTCAGGAGGGAAATCAGCCTCTCTGAGGAACCCAGCTTATCACTCATGTTTATGGAGCACAGCATCTGAACTGTCTCCTTTCCTGGCTGGGAAGGGGAGGAGGAGGCAGGAGGGGATTTTCAGTCTGGCAGGTTCACACTGAGGTCTCAGTTCCAGTGTGTGCTCTGGGACAGACAGGCAGAGTGGCTGCCCAAAGCCTGGCTCTGCTCAAATTAACTTCCCCCCAGAGCTTAGACCTCCCCACGTCCTTCTCTGCTTCACAGCCTCACATCGTTATCCTGGGAAGGAGGGGAGGATTTGCAGCCCACAGGAGCTGTGTGGGATGATCCTTACGGTGTTAAATCCACACACTTTGATTCCTGCCTTGCCAGACACGTTCCAGCCATGGGCATCTTTTCTCTGGCTCTTCCACACCCTGTGAACTCTTTGAGCTTTCCTCTCGTGACCATCCCTGCCTGGAAAGGCCTCCAAGTGGGAATATGTGCTGGAGAGGGTGGGATCTCATCTCTGGAGCTGCATTTCATAGAACCACTGAGGGTTTGGGCTGGAAGGGACATTAAAGCTCATCTCATCCCACCTTCCACTGTCCCAGGTTGCTCCAAACCCTGTCCAGCCTGGCCTGGGACATTTCCAGGGTAGTCCATTTAACATTTTAGCACAATTTCAGGCTTGAGAAGCACAAGTCATGCTCGTGGTTTCCCAGATGGGGCTGTAGCTGCATTCATTTGTTGGACTCATAATTTCCATCCTATTTGGGCTGCCTGATGTTCAGAAAGGCTGGACAGGGGGTTATTCTGGGCACAGATGGACTTTGGGCTGCAAGGCCAGGGTTTGTTTCAGGCTCAGGGGGCCCGAGGAGCCAATTTGTGCCCAAACACTTGGGTCATGGGCACAGATGTGCTGAGAGGTGTCAGGGCACCTCCTGATTTGTTGTGCTGTTGTTGATGCTAATGTTGAGCTGTTTGCATTAACATAATTACATTAACATAAACAAAATATTTATATTAAAGTCACTGCAGGGGGGGAAATCACTTCCCTTCTGCTGTCTCATATCTCGGTGTTGCCAGGTTGGTTTTTATAACACTCCTGTTAATCTACACTTATATCCCTATTAAAAAAAACCCCAAACACAAAGATCTTGCAAGTGCAGCTAATGAGGACTAAGATAACTCATCCTACAGCAAGAACTGTGTCAGGCTTTCAGATAAATTTCCCAAACTTAATGCTCCTAAATCCTGCTTTCTGTGTAAGGAGGAGGTTTTAAAGGACCCAGCATTAGGTGATGTCAGGAGGAATCAAAGGCTACGTTTTCCAAAGGATCCGTGTGGCCTGAAGGCCAAATTTTATCATAAATCAGTGAGACTCAGTCTTTTTCAGAAGTTAGGCTCAGTTTCATGTGCTTAAATGCAGTTCATCAGTGAAGCTGCTCAGCAGTGTGTTGAGATAAAAAGAGCACCAGGTTTCTGCAGGATTCCAATTCAACCCACCTTTGGAAAAATCCAAGCATTTAACTTTCATGTGTGTCTTTGGAACTCTGTCAGTCCATAGCTTGAGTAGCCCAGCTTTAGGGATCCAGCACTGAAAATCCCAGACTCTCTGCCAGAGGCTTATTTTTTTTTTCCCAGAAAGTAAAATCACTTTACTGTACCCACTCACAAAATTCCAGGAGGGGCCAATTGGAAGGGGCCACAGTGGGGCATCTGGGCCCACCTCATGCCAGAGCACAGGGCACAGGATTGTGCCCAGAGGGTTCTGGAATATCCCCAGGGAGGAGACTCCAGCCCCTCCCTGGGCAGCCTGTTCAGGGCTGGGTCACTGCCCAGGGCAGAAGTTCTTCCTCATGTCCAGCTGGAACTTCCTGGGCATCAGCTCCTGCCCGTTCCTCTGGTGCCATTGCTGGGCACCCTGAGCAGAGCCTGCTCCATCCTCTGCCCCTCCCTGCACACATGGATGGGATCCCCTCTGGAGGCTGAACAGCCCCAGCTCCCTCAGCCTTTCCTGGGCACAGAGATGCTCCAGCCCTTCCTCATCCTCACAACCTCCTCTGCACCCGCTGCAGGAGCTCCTGAGGAGCCCGAGCTGGACCCAGCCCTGCAGATGTGCCTCCCCGGGACAGGATCCCCTCCCTGTCCTGTTCCCAAAACTCTTCCCAACACACCCCAGGATCCCATTGGCCTCCTCTGCCCCCAGGACACTCTGCTAGCCCAGGTCCTTCTCAGGGACAAGCAGAGATTCCCCCCAGCCCCAGCTGGGTCTGTCCCCGTGTGTTTTACCTGCAGCACCAGCAGTGCCCTTGGGCTCTTGGCTGTTTGCAGGTCTCAGGTAACAAACCCATTTGTGCTGCCTCAGTGGGAAGGAAAATCTGTTCCTTCGAGGATTGGAGCTCCTGCAGGTTGCTGTGACATCTGTGGGCATCGTGCACACTCACAGGGATGAATGAAGAGCTCCCATCATCGTGCACACTCACAGGGATGAGTGAAGAGCTCCCAGGGTGACAAATCTGCCGATGGAGAGCCGGGGGGGGGTGGTGTGTGACAGGTTGGGATGTGCCACAGCAATGTGATGGGGAGATGACACGGGAGATAAGTGGGATGGGCTTGAATCTGCTCCTCCAGCCTTCCCTGTAATCCCTCTGCATTCTTCACCTCTCTTACCTCCATCACAGACTTTGAAAGGCAGTCCTGGGGTATTATTTTATTTTATTCAGTATTTTCACTGCCTTAATTTTTTAAAAGGGTTGCACAGATGTCAGGAGAGGTTTGAAACCCAGCAGGTTTTCCAGGAGAAAATTCACCCTGTGAAATCCCTAATATTCCTTCTGATTCCCTTGAAGTATCATTCAGATCTCCACCTTTGATAGCAAAGCTTGTTGTTGCTTTGCTGTTACCTGCGTTGGATTTGTACTTGCACTGAAGTGTTTGTGCCTCAACAGATCAAATCCAGAGATCTGCCACTCAGTTCATTGCTGGAAAACATTAAAATGCTCTGGAAGGCACTTGTTTCCCTTTGCCTGGAACACCAGACTCCAGGAACTTGCTGCAGTGGGATGGTCTCCACCTCAAGATTAAGGAACAGCCTTTGCTCTGCAGTGTCTGAACACTGGTGTTTTAAAGCCAAGCCCAGTTTAGGTGCAAGAAAGATGTAAGAAATCTGTGGTTCCACCACTCTCTGTCGCTCCTCCATCTGCTGCCTTCAGTGCTCATGAAATCAGGGAATATCCTGATTTAGAAGGATCATTGAATCCAGCTCAGCTGCTGCCTCTGAGCCTGTCACACTCCTCTGTGCACTCCCAGTTCCTTCTCAGCACTGAGGGGACTGGAAATGCCTGAGTTGGGCTTTTGGGGGTGTGCTGATGCCACTTTAGGTGGGAATGAGCCGAGTTCTGCTCTGCTGCTCTGGGCTCACACGCCTGGATAAAGGGAGTGTTTTCATCAGGGGCTGCTCTGACATTCACAGCTCCCGAAAGCTTTGGAGGCTGAAATTCTCCTCACTGTTTGTTCAGGCCTGAGCATTCCTAGGGATTGTCCAGTCTGAAGGTGATTCAGCCACTTGCTATTTCTGTAGCAGAAGTGACATATACAAACGACTAGAAAAGGTCATGGATTACTTGCCTTTATTGCTGGTGCCTGGGGGGATTAATGCCCTACCTTGAGCTCCAACGATTTGGGATCAAAAATAACCTCAACCCACTGTGCTGGGAGAGTTTTGAGGCTGCCCAGCACCTTGGGAGGTTCTGTGAAACCAGAGGATCCCGGGTTGTTGGGTGTGATCCAGAGGGACATGATGGAAAGGACGGACCATCAGATCATTCCATGGATGGGGTCTCAGAGCAGCTCAGCAGCTGCCAGTCCCTCCATCCTCCTTTCCCATCCTGCTGCTGCTCTGGCCTGTCCTCAGCGGGGCAGGGGAGGTGACACAGGCCATTTCTGAGCCCAAGTGGTGCCTCATCGGGGTCATTGGGATGCCCTGGAGTTGGCAACAGGAGTTTTCATCTGTGCCCCTGGTCCCTTGGGATTCCTTGGGCTCTCCCAGGAACACCATCCCGTCCCAGGTTCTGTCCCCAAACCTGGCTGCAGTGTCATTAGGGATGGATTTCTTTCCCCCCTTCCTTTGGCCACAGGATATTGCAGCCACGTGTTGTGACTCCAGAGGGGCTTTCCAGAGCAGATGGCTCGGGAGAGGGGCTGGAAGGAGGGAAACACTGACTTTATGGTGGTAGTTTGGGCCAGGAGGTATTTGGGAGCTGCTGCCAACACATGGATTTTATTTAAACTTCCCATAATAGCAAATCATGTGAATGGAAACATGATGAGCTTTTTTTAGGCAGTGACTGCATCACTCTGCATGTGGGATCAAACCTGAGGAGAAAAGGCACTGATTTTTATTTTATTTTACTGGCCATTAATTGAAATGACCTGGAAACTTTTACCAGAATCAGAATTTTTTTTCTGTTCCTAAGAGTAGGAAATAGTACTGAGTCTAGAGCTGTGCTTAAGGTTAAACCTCATGTAATGATTTTCAGCTGCTCATTATTTCATTTGACTAATGCAGGGACTCACAGAGAATTCACAACTTTAATAAATGCCAGAAATATGCACAGCAAGGTTTGGGGTTTCTGCTGACAATGAGAGGCATGAACCATATGGGGAATGATGGACTGAGGGCTGCATTTATTTCAGAGTTCATGTGGGGAGCCTGACGGCCATGGCCCACACAGGTTGGGAAAGCAGCTGCGATTTCATTGCCTTGAGATCCTCCTGGGAGGGAGGAGGTGGGTGATGCACCGAAATGTTGGATTTTGTGGGCGTGAAAGTGGAGAAGAAGAGAAAACTGTCATGACAAACACAAAGTCCAGTCAACTCCCCTGCGGCTGTTCCGTGAGCTGTGGGACGGTGGTACAACAAACACGAACATGGTGCCCCTCAGGTGTTCAGAGAAGGGTCCTGCTGGTGATTCCCAGACTTAGTAAGGCTGGAAAAGCTCTCCAAGGTCTTTAAATCTTGGGAGTTGGATGAGATGATCCTGTGGGTCCTTTCCAACCTGTGACCCTGTGAACTCCATCTTGTCTGAGCGCCACGTCCAGTTGGACTCCCCAGCTCTTGTCTCTCCTTCCCCTCCACCCTCGTGGAGCCCAGGATGACTCAGCAAACGGGATTTTCACTCCCTGAGGAGTTGCAGCTCTTCCCTCCAGCCTGGAGAAGGGAGGGATGTTCATTTTAGAACCCGCTGGCGTGTGTTTAAAAATAATTCATTGGAGCAGCCGCCAGTGTTGGCTGGAGATGGGAGTTTTGACATTGCAAAAGAGAAAAGCAGATTTGGTTAAAATCTGTTTGGTGCCCGAAGCCTCAGCAATGCAACCATGGAGTCCTGAATCCAGGAGAACTGGTTATTCTCTTTTTTATTTTTGAGTTGGCAGTAGCTGAGGGTGATAAAGTTGTGCTGATTAACATCCTCCTCCCAGAGTCCTGCAGTCCCCTTAAATATATTGCATTTATTGCTGTTGTCATTAGTTATTTGTACCTGGGTAGTGTTGAGGAAACCTGGCCATGGATCAAGATCTCGTTGAGTACAAATGAACAATAAAATAACACAGACCTTCCAGTTAATGACTTAACTAATTACTCTAATTAATCTGGGCGAAATTGGAGAATTTACCCTGGGACCTTTTGAAAAATCAGTAACCATATATTGTGCTTTTTTTTTCCCTGGCAGATATTTTTGTGCTGAGGGTTTTTATCTCTGCTCTGGGTGATACAGGAGCACAAGAACAGCCCTGCTGGGACATCAAAATATTGCCAAAAATGTCCATTTCACCTTAATTTATGCCAAATTCCTTCTGGTGTTCCCTCACCTTCTGAGTGAGGAGTGGGTTGGCACAATTTGGGTTGTAGCTCATGGGCTGTTTCTCTTTTTCAAAAGCCTTGGTCCTGGAACAATTGATTTTTGAGGCTGATCTCGTTGGAATGAGCAGCACATTTCTTACAAGTGTGCATGTATTGAAAATATGACAAATTATTTGGCCTGGAGGATGTGATACTGTCCTTCTCAATGGATCCTTGTGTGAATCTGACCTTTAGAAAGGATATTTTGTTGTTGGTTTGGTTGTTTTTAGCAATTTCTAGCACCTCCAACTCCTGCCAGCCCCACTTTGGAGCGGAAACCCTGAGCAGCACAAATATATTTATTTTTTATTGTGTTTCTGTGTGTCCTAATCCCCACCCTGTCCTTCCTCCAGCATAAACATGTGCAGGAAGGTAGGGAAAAAACCCTGGATCCAACTGCTCCTGGATCCAACTGCTCCTGATCTTCCTGGGGCTGGAATTAGTTTGGACCTTCCAGAAGTGCTGACAGCTCCAAGCAGGCAGGGAGGGTGGTGTGTGTCTGAGGTGTGACTCCAATGACACACCAGAAATGTTCACCCCCAGAAATGAAGTGATGCACAAATGCTCAGCCTTGGATAAAAAGGATCTGTCTCAGGGCTCACTGGAATGAAGGGACAGGACTCAGTGGAATGGGCTGCCCAGGGAGGTGGTGGAGTCGCCATCCCTGGAGGTGTTTAAGGTCAGACTGGATGAGGAGCTCAGTGACATGGTCTGGATGGTGGGAGGCTTGGATGGATGGAGCGTGGTGCCCGTGGTTCCAGGGTTGTGGGGCTGATCCCTGGGTGGACGTTCGCTTGGGAGTTGGACTCGATGATCCTGTGGTTGCCTTCCCACTCAGAATAACCTGTGAACCTGTGATTCCCACTGCTCTGGAAGCATCAGCAGCTCGAGTTCAGCAGTTCAGGGCTTGTTTTAATGTCGAGAAGGTGTGGAGAGGAATTGCCAACCCTGCAGTGCCCTCAGGTGCTGTCAGGGGTTTCAGCTGGGGAGCCCAGCTCGGGGTTGGGAGGACAGAACTGGCTTTACTCATGCAAATCAATCTAATGGCTGCTTTGACGTTCATCCCGAGCTCAGCCAGGCGCCTGCAGTGCAGAAGGTTCACAGGTTCCTTCTGCCTTTCCTCCAGAGAAGCCTCTCCCAGATTTAGGAAGGTACAGATATTGTGGGGGTGGTTCTAGAAAGGTGCTGCAATGAGTGAAATCCGTGAAGTAGCGGAAATACGGAAAATACGGTAAATACAGCAAATATTGTAAATACAGTAAATACGGTAAATACAGTAAATATGGTAAATATGGTAAAGCTCATGGGTTGGATTTAATTTCTCCGTGACCACCATGCTGTTCTCTCACTCTGAGGAAGGGAGATGTTAAACCAACTAAACAAGGGACAGAGTTCCTCAACAAGAGTTGTTGGGTGGAGGTGAAGGACTCCTTTTGTCTCTTGGCTGGAGAGCTGCTGGTTCTTGCCATCATTCAGCCCCTGATGGCAGTGCAGGGGTGGGGGGTGGAATGTTCTTTTGGGGTTTATTTTGTTTTTCTTTTCTCCTTGTTACCGTTGTGTTACTGTTTGTTCTTTTTTTTTTTTCTTACTATATATAAATAAATAATTATTGCTTCTTTTTTCTACATGTTTTGACTGAAAGCCCCTTTGATTCTAAAGGTACAGAAAAGTGAATAAGGAGATTTTCTTCCTTTCCACTCCAGGAAGGTTCCCATTTTCCCTGGAAGGTGTTGTTCGAACAATAACAAACTCCCGAGATGTGTTGAAGCTGCAAATGATGAACCACCACGTAGCAAGGGAACACTGTAATCCTAATTTCAGGTGGAAAATCCTGCAGTGCTGGTTGGGAGGGCCAGTGCACACCTGAGCTGCCTTTGAACAAGTTCAGCTTGGCAGTTCTGAGTCTGCATTTCTGATGGTGATAATTTGAAGTCCGAGTTTATCCAGAGGAATAAATCCAGATCAGTGACAGGGTTATCTGCTGTAAACTCCATGGCAGGTTGGAGTGAGAAGGATCAAGAAAAGAGGGATGGATGGTGCCATTAGGTGCGTGATTAGCCAGGAAAACCAATATTCCCTCTCTGGTAGAAGGAAGACGCTTGAGCCTCTGGAATCTGGAGGATTTTTCTGAAAACCTGAAGCATCAGGATGAGATGTCTGAGATACAGGAGATGGATTGTGGCACAGAAAATGTAGAAGAAGGGGAAGGATGGAAAAGGAAGGGTTGGTTGGTGCTCAGGGCAGGATTTGTGGGATCCAGGGCTGTGTCTGGAAAGCCACTTGACCTTGGAGATGCAAGAAGAGCCTCAAGCAGAGGGTGGTAAAATGGGAGCAGGGATGTGAATTCCTGATGTGATGGAACAGCTCACAAGAGCCCGTGCAATCCTTCAGTCACATTCCACTCGGAGGGTGTGAACTCAAGATTCAAGGGCGCAGGATGGGTTGGGCCAGCGGCTCACTGCTCTCCCTGCCTGTCCTCAGGTCCTGCTCAACATTCCTCATTGTCTCTGAATTACGGATCCAGGATGCTCTCAGGTGTTGTCCAAAGGTGATACCTGTATCCTCAATAAGTGAACAGGAGAAATGGATGTAATGCTTTGGGGTTTTTCTCTTGGCCTGAGGTGTGTTTTGCTCATTAACAATATCCCCAAGGACTGCACAGGTTCTGCAGACTCAGGCAGGGTTTGTCATGGCAAACAGGAAGAAAAAAGTGGCAGATCCTGGAAAGATGTACTTAGGAAAGACAGAGGGAAAGGAAAGGATCCCCTCAGCCCTTGTGTGACCCTGTCCTGCCAAAGGAAGGTGTCCCCAACTTCAGATCCTCAGTTCCTGTTTGTCCTGGGCTCCCAGTAAGGCCCAGTTTTCCTTCTCTGCTGTAACCACTGGATTTGTGATTGTTTGGGAGATTGTGAGCAGCCTTTTCTTCTGCAAGAGCACCTTTTTAGGGCATCCTTTCCACAGCATCTCCAGGAAGTGCTTGAGCAGGGATGGGGCTCAGGATTTGGCAGCTCCATGTCCAGTGCAGCTGATTCCCTGCTAAACCTGACCTGGGGATGCAGGGAGCTGCTGAATGAGGCTGGTGACCCTGGGCATTGTACAATAACACCTTTTTGCCCCTGAAATCTTTCAATTTGCTGAAGGGTGAAGGGCCAGCTTTGCCAGGGAGATGCTAATTGCATTCCTTTGGGACCCAGAAGAATGAGAGGAAGATATAATAGTGTTTGAGCTGTTGCGAAGTATTTCCCAAATGGTTTAAAACGATAATTTTGGGGATTAATGAAGGTCTGGCCTTTCTCCCTACATGTCTAGAACAAGCAGTGGCAAAGCATCTACTTTTTTAAACTAAAGTATCAACACAAGCAGAAGAGCTGGGACCTGCAGGTTTACTCATTAGCACAGGGTCTGTAGACACTGATCCTTCCTGGCTAAGTCACCTTGGCCAAATTATTTTCTGTGCTTGACCATCCAGAACAGGAGTGAGGTGTGTTTTCTCCTGAGTTCTCTTGGAGCACCAACCCAAATTGTTGTACCATGTGCCCTGTTGTACCCAGCGTTCCACAAAAAGCACAAGGACACTCCTACTTCAGGTACCTTAACATCCAAGTCCTATATTTAGCTCCCTCTCAGGAGTGCTTTGAGCGTTAATTATGTCTTAAAAGCATTTACAGCATCACAGTGTAGATAAGGCTGGAAAGGACCTTGAAGATCATCTGGTCCAACCTATAGCCCAGCTAAACCAACATCAACATCTAGATCATATCGCTCAACACCTCATCCAGCCTCCCCCTGAACACCTCCAGGGATGGCAACTCAACCACCTCTGTGGGCAAACCATTCCAAACCCGGATCACTCTTTCAGTAAAAAACCTTTTCCTAATGTCAAGTACCTATCAGGAGCTCTCCATAAACACAGAGTTAAACAGTCACAGACCTGTGGCCTCTGTGGGATTGTTCCCAGTGCTGAGCAGCAGAACCAGTCCCAGATGTGCACTGGGAGTACAGTCCAAGCTCCAGTCCTCCTTCCTCAAGGCTCTGGCTGCCAAAGCAGCTCAGCTCAGGCTTTACTTCATCTCTTGAGTACTTGGGTTTGGGTGCAAAGCACTTGAACATCCTCTAAGTTCTGCCCTCACCATGCAGAGCCTGAGCCACTCTGTTTTGTCTGTTGTGTTCATCACAACAATTCCTGTGTCACACAACCCACCTTGCAGCTGTGGGTTGTGTGGGATGATGCAGATGTGCACAAATCAAGGCATCACAGTGGAGAATGTTCCTCTCTGGTGTCCAAAGGAGCTTCTGTATTTCTGCCCTTGGATGCTGCATGTCACCCCTGTGACCCATTTGCCAAGTGCAGACAGATGGGAAGAACTTTGAGGAGCACAAAGACTCTCTGGGGTGGCCTGTGTGTCTGAGAGCACGGAATGCACACCTGGAAAACAGCAACAAATTGGCTGGGACAGTGAGTGAGGAGGATGTCTGAGCACAGCCAGACCCAGGGGGATCAAAGAACTTAAATGCACTGAGCCAACCCCTGTCAAACTGACTTTCCTGGCCTTGAAAAGTGAGTAGGGAGTTCACAGCTCAGCAAAATGCAATTAGAGGGTGAAGCCTGTGCACACTTGCTGAGGATGTACCTGGTAACTCCGAGCTTCTCTTCCTGCAGCCAAGTTAACATCAGAATTACATCTTTTTTTTTTTTTAGGGAAAACCCATTTTGGACAATGCCATCCATTCTCTGTTGGCCTTTAAAGAATAGTTCAATGAGCCCATTCAGGGGGAGCCCAGGGAGGCACGACATGGATCAAAGAGCCCCTGTGGAGCGAGTGGGAAGCACGTGGAGGAGAGCAGAGGCCTTGCTCAGGGTACATTTCTTTCCTTGCCCACCGATGTCCAGCCCTTTGACCCTTTGTCAGTGCCCTGGAACTGATTCAAGGAAAATCAGTCAGGACTCAAGGGAGTCGCATGCAGGCTACAGAAAAAGTGTATTTTTGGCCCAGGAGCCAAGGAAAGAGGGACAGCAGTGTCCCCNACTTAGGAAAGACAGAGGGAAAGGAAAGGATCCCCTCAGCCCTTGTGTGACCCTGTCCTGCCAAAGGAAGGTGTCCCCAACTTCAGATCCTCAGTTCCTGTTTGTCCTGGGCTCCCAGTAAGGCCCAGTTTTCCTTCTCTGCTGTAACCACTGGATTTGTGATTGTTTGGGAGATTGTGAGCAGCCTTTTCTTCTGCAAGAGCACCTTTTTAGGGCATCCTTTCCACAGCATCTCCAGGAAGTGCTTGAGCAGGGATGGGGCTCAGGATTTGGCAGCTCCATGTCCAGTGCAGCTGATTCCCTGCTAAACCTGACCTGGGGATGCAGGGAGCTGCTGAATGAGGCTGGTGACCCTGGGCATTGTACAATAACACCTTTTTGCCCCTGAAATCTTTCAATTTGCTGAAGGGTGAAGGGCCAGCTTTGCCAGGGAGATGCTAATTGCATTCCTTTGGGACCCAGAAGAATGAGAGGAAGATATAATAGTGTTTGAGCTGTTGCGAAGTATTTCCCAAATGGTTTAAAACGATAATTTTGGGGATTAATGAAGGTCTGGCCTTTCTCCCTACATGTCTAGAACAAGCAGTGGCAAAGCATCTACTTTTTTAAACTAAAGTATCAACACAAGCAGAAGAGCTGGGACCTGCAGGTTTACTCATTAGCACAGGGTCTGTAGACACTGATCCTTCCTGGCTAAGTCACCTTGGCCAAATTATTTTCTGTGCTTGACCATCCAGAACAGGAGTGAGGTGTGTTTTCTCCTGAGTTCTCTTGGAGCACCAACCCAAATTGTTGTACCATGTGCCCTGTTGTACCCAGCGTTCCACAAAAAGCACAAGGACACTCCTACTTCAGGTACCTTAACATCCAAGTCCTATATTTAGCTCCCTCTCAGGAGTGCTTTGAGCGTTAATTATGTCTTAAAAGCATTTACAGCATCACAGTGTAGATAAGGCTGGAAAGGACCTTGAAGATCATCTGGTCCAACCTATAGCCCAGCTAAACCAACATCAACATCTAGATCATATCGCTCAACACCTCATCCAGCCTCCCCCTGAACACCTCCAGGGATGGCAACTCAACCACCTCTGTGGGCAAACCATTCCAAACCCGGATCACTCTTTCAGTAAAAAACCTTTTCCTAATGTCAAGTACCTATCAGGAGCTCTCCATAAACACAGAGTTAAACAGTCACAGACCCGTGGCCTCTGTGGGATTGTTCCCAGTGCTGAGCAGCAGAACCAGTCCCAGATGTGCACTGGGAGTACAGTCCAAGCTCCAGTCCTCCTTCCTCAAGGCTCTGGCTGCCAAAGCAGCTCAGCTCAGGCTTTACTTCATCTCTTGAGTACTTGGGTTTGGGTGCAAAGCACTTGAACATCCTCTAAGTTCTGCCCTCACCATGCAGAGCCTGAGCCACTCTGTTTTGTCTGTTGTGTTCATCACAACAATTCCTGTGTCACACAACCCACCTTGCAGCTGTGGGTTGTGTGGGATGATGCAGATGTGCACAAATCAAGGCATCACAGTGGAGAATGTTCCTCTCTGGTGTCCAAAGGAGCTTCTGTATTTCTGCCCTTGGATGCTGCATGTCACCCCTGTGACCCATTTGCCAAGTGCAGACAGATGGGAAGAACTTTGAGGAGCACAAAGACTCTTTGGGGTGGCCTGTGTGTCTGAGAGCACGGAATGCACACCTGGAAAACAGCAACAAATTGGCTGGGACAGTGAGTGAGGAGGATGTCTGAGCACAGCCTGACCCAGGGGGATCAAAGAACTTAAATGCACTGAGCCAACCCCTGTCAAACTGACTTTCCTGGCCTTGAAAAGTGAGTAGGGAGTTCACAGCTCAGCAAAATGCAATTAGAGGGTGAAGCCTGTGCACACTTGCTGAGGATGTACCTGGTAACTCCGAGCTTCTCTTCCTGCAGCCAAGTTAACATCAGAATTACATCTTTTTTTTTTTTTAGGGAAAACCCATTTTGGACAATGCCATCCATTCTCTGTTGGCCTTTAAAGAATAGTTCAATGAGCCCATTCAGGGGGAGCCCAGGGAGGCACGACATGGATCAAAGAGCCCCTGTGGAGCGAGTGGGAAGCACGTGGAGGAGAGCAGAGGCCTTGCTCAGGGTACATTTCTTTCCTTGCCCACCGATGTCCAGCCCTTTGACCCTTTGTCAGTGCCCTGGAACTGATTCAAGGAAAATCAGTCAGGACTCAAGGGAGTCGCATGCAGGCTACAGAAAAAGTGTATTTTTGGCCCAGGAGCCAAGGAAAGAGGGACAGCAGTGTCCCCTGCCCTGCCAGGTGCCAAAAGAGAACTGCCTAGATTTCTCACCCATCTTTAACCCCTTGTCTCATGCATATGCAAATCACGTCATGAATATTTATCCCTTCAGCATTATGTCATGGACATGCTCTCTGCCGTAAGTCCTTCAACCAATCAGCTCCAATGTTGCTTATTCTTTTCCCCTTGTTGTGGCTCACACTCACTTTTCTTTATATTCAGAGACTGCAGGACAGCGTTTTTCACCCTCAGTATTCAACCTTAACTCTCAGGCCTCTTGAATGATTATGAAATCTACTAACCCTTCTAAAATTCACTAAAAATTCACTAAATTTTCGTGAATTCACTAAAATCCATAAATCTCTATGCCCTTACCTAACTCACTAAAATTTGTGATTTTCTGAATCCCCAAATCAGAACTCTGCTTGGGGCCACGGATTACAAACACCACCCATGTCTTCCTCCTCCTCAGCCTCACTCGTGGGAAACGGGGAAGGAGGAGGGAGCTCCTTGGTTGCCTCATCAGCCTCTGAAGGTTTCAAATCTGGAATCTTTTTGGGAGGTGATCTCCAGTCTCCTGCCCTGTCCCAATCCCTGACTCCCAGTTCTGTGTGGAGGAGATACACTGTGCTTGGGACTCACACACTTCGTTGAACGTGGAACCTACAACCCCCCCCACACACCCAAAACCCAAAGCCAAGGCAGAGCAGTTTTGTATTTATGTCTGTGCTACACTCTGGGATTTCTTCATCTCTTTTCTTGCCAAATGGTAACTTTCGCCCCCCTCTTTCCGACAGGCTAATCTATAGAGAGAGGAAATGTTTGCAGGAAGGAAAACAAGAACGTGCATTAGAAGGAATCACAAACATGAACAGCTTGTTATAGAGACACGATCTGGAAATAACAGATTCCTTGGGAAAATAAAATATTCCTGATAACCTTTGAGTGTGGTTTAAAAACTGTTGGGTTTTTGTAGGTTCTCTTCCTTTCCCGTTTCCGCACTTGTTCCTGTGGTTCTGCTCCAGCTCCCTGGCCCACTGTGGGTTGAACTCCAGTCACAATTTCTCTAGGGACAAAATGGATTTAAGAAATTCTTGTTTCCCCACCCTTGGCTGTTCCCAGGAGCTCTGCCTGGGTGCAAAAGGTTTGTGATGGGGGAGGAATGGACTGTGTTACCCAAAGAAGTTAAATTTCAAACCAAAGGTTTGCCTGAGCCTGGGTTTTGGGCAGTGACTGCTGGGGGCGTGAAGAGTTTGCAGTTGTGCCCCCAAAATCACTGCCTGGGCACACATTGGAGGGGTGGTGCTTTGCTGCTGAGGGTGGGAGAGTTTGGGAACTTTTTAAACTGCCTGTGCTAAAGATGTTATAATATGTCCTAATTTTCCACTGCACTCTCTGGGTTGGGCCTCAAAATGAGTTGACAATGAAGGATCAGAGTCATGGAATGGTTTGGGTTGAAAGGGACCTTTAGGAACATCTGTTTCCAGTGGTTGCTCAAAGCCCCTTCCAACCTGTCCTTGAAGGCTCCCAGGGATCGTAGTCTGTGTCCTGCCAGAATGATGGCCCAGCAGCTCAAAGAGGAGAACAATTCATTCCTGCTTGAATTGCAACCCATCTTCGAAAAATAACGCTGCAGACAATGGCTCCATTCATCACCCCACCAGGCTCGTGGCTGACGAGTGTAAATATGCCAGGTTGGTCTTGTCTTTTGCCTTGCTCCTTCCAGCTCCTGTGTCCTGAGCTGTGCCACAGGCACGGAGCCAGTTGGAGGGTTTGGGAATAGTTTGGGAGCTCCAGCAAAGCCCAGCACGTGCAGAGCTTGCACTCAGGGCTGTGCTGAATCAATACACCATGAGGTGTGTGTGGAGCAGGGACCTTGGTCTGTCTTTGGAATGGTGACAGGCCCTAAATTGATCTTGGAAACTCGTGGAGCAGCGTCAGATTTGTAACATCAAGTCCTGTCATGGTTTGTGTTATATGGCATTGGGAGGCTGCCCATAAAGACCCCTCTGATGATACTTCATCAGCTTTTAGATCTCTCAGTGTCCCCTTAGAGCAGATGGATTGCTGGGCAAGGCTTTTACTGGGGCTTCTCAACCTCCCTGCTGGCAGTGTGAGAGGCTGGGATAATTCCAGAATAATTCCCTCCTGGACAGAGCATTTCCCTGTCCCAGAGCAGCCACAGCAGCTTCTGTGCCTGCACTCCTCTCTTGGCCTGCAGCCTCAGCAGGTGCTCCTCTGGGACTGGACTGGTTTTAAGGGTTCTAATCTGGTATTGAGGGTTCTAGTCTGGTCTTAAGAGGGGGAATGGTCAGACAGGCCTGGAGGGAGAAGCCTGTGAAGCATTTTTGCTGTAGCTGCTGGAGTGACTGACCAGCAATGGAGATAAAGGGTCCTTGGAATAAAGCGAATACATATTGGTGATGCCAGAGTGTTCAGGAAGGTGACCACATCTTGAGTGCTGTGTGCAGTTCTGGACTCCCCAGTTTAAGAGGGATGTTGAGCTGCTCGAGAGGGTTCAGAGAAGGGCAAGGAGGATGGTGAAGGGACTGGAGGGCAGGCCCTATGGGGAGCGACTACAGGAACTGGGATTGTTCAGCCTGGAGAAGAGGAGGCTCAGAGGTGACCTCATTGCTGTTTACAACTACCTGCAGGGAGGTTGCAGCCAGATGGGTGTGGACCTCTTCTTCCAGGCTGATGACACCAGAACGAGACGGCACGGCCTCAAGCTACGCCAGGGGAGGTTTAATCTTATTGTTAGGAAGCGGTTTTTCACAGAGAGAGTGATTGCATATTGGAATGGGCTGCCCAGGAAGGTGGTGGAGTCACCGTCCCTGGAGGTGTTTAAGAGAAGACTCGATGAGGAGNTGATGCCTTTGACCCTCATTTTCCTTTTTGCTACACTTTGTGATCTACAACTTTGTGCCTCTTTTTCCTCTCTTCTCTCCAATAAATAACACCTATTTCTAGAACATGATGCTCCCATCTGTTACTCAGAGATACAGATTTGTATTTGAGTGTCAAAGCATTCAAGTGAGATTGCTGCAACATATTCTTTTCTTTACTTTTTCTTCAGATCCCCCCCATCCCTCCCCATTCCCAGAGCCCACTCTGTTCTCTGCTGGTGCCGTGTTTGTCACTCCAGCACTTGGAAACTGTCTCAGATGTATCAATGCCCTGCCTGCAAAATCCAGATCCTTCCCTACAAGGTCTGGATCTTGCCCTGCTGATGGAGGGATGTGGTTTTATTGCAGTAGATTCCATCCCACGAGGTCTGGGGGTCCCTGTGGCAGCTCTGGCACGGGGGTGCCTTAGGGGGCAAACACCATGTCAGGGGGGCACAAGGAGAGGGAGGGAAGAGCACAGGAAAACCCCTTCCAATGGACCATTGTAGGAAGGCAGTTAGAAGAGAATGGACATGTGAACCCCCCAGACCAAGGTTATGTGCAGCTCTGCACGTAGCTGCAGTTGGCTGAACANAAGGCATGAGAATAAATAGATAAAAACTGTGTATCTGACAATAAACTTTGACTATTGCCAGAACCACATTGGTCTGTCACACAGTCCATTGAGCTCCCACAGACCATGGGAAGGGCAGCAGGGTGGAACTGCTCATTTTGGGAGCAGAGGAGCCTGAGGGGAGTTGTCACCTCATTGCAGTGACACCTTCCTGAGGAGGGGCAGGCCCTGATCTCTGCTCTGGGGGGAGCAGGGACAGGAGGCAGGGAATGGGCTGGAGTTGGGTCAGGGCAGGGGCAGGTTGGATCTCAGGACAAGGTTGTTCTTCTTCCCCCTGCAGAGGGTGGTTGGGCAGTGCCCAGGCTCCCCAGGGCAGTGGGCACAGCCCCAAGGCTGCCAGAGCTGCAGGAGGGTTGGGATGATCCTCTGGGGCCCATGGGGTGACTCTTGGGGCTGGTGCTGGGCAGGGCTGAGGGTTGGACTCCAGGATCCTTGGGGGCCCTTCCAGCAGATTCTGGCATTCCATGAAACCTGGAACAGCTGATTGGCCTCTGGATGGGAATTTCTCCTTGGCAGTAACTGCTGGCAGCTCCCAGGACATCTCCTGGGGTGGTGGTGGCAGTGCCCACTGGGGAAGAGCATTGCTTTAATAATTAACTTACCAGGAGTGCTCTGCATATGTTCAGGGTTTTCCCAGGGATATAAAAATCCTTCAGTCTTGTCTTTGGTATCTGAACAGGATCTCTGAGCCTGAACCTCCCACGGCAGCTCTGCCTGTTCTCTCTGCTGGGCTGCAAAGACCATTCCCAGCCTCTGGATTTCTGACTGTGCACCAGCTCTGTTGCTAAATCCTGCCTTTTTCAACAATTTATTTCACAAATCAGCAGGATGGTTGATGCCAATATCCTCTCACTTTCAGGGAGCACAGAGTTAGGTCCAAACTCTTCCACTAGTCCCAGGTTTTAGGATCAACTAAACCATCCCTCAGAACCAAACAGCCTCGGCCAGTGGAAGGATTTCTATTCTTTTTGTGCCAGAGGCATATCTTGATTGGGAAATTATCATTTGGAACCAGAAACTTGGGTTTGTAATGGCCTAAACAGGGTGAGATTGGTTTGACATTCCTTGGTGTGGGTGCTGGTCCTCCCTCTGGCTCAGAAAGGAATTTCTCCGTGTTTCCATTTCCATATTGATAAGAAAACATCAATTTTGAATCTTGGTATGGACATATGTATGTGCATAAGTGTATATTTATGTCTAAACATTTCAAATGAGATCTCAAACCCTCTGCTCTCTTCTCCCATCCTTTCCAGGCTGGACAAGGTGGGAAAACCCCTTGACAATGTTTGTTCCTATAAGGCTGTAAATGCAGCTGTGCTCAAAACATCCTTCTACAGATCATCATCTAATCTGCCTTCAATCATGGAATTACAGGATAGTTTGGGTTGGGAGGGACTTTAAAACTCATCTCAGTCTACCCCCTGCACCCTCCACCAGACCAGGATTCCCAGAGTTCCATCCAACCTGGCTTGGAGCACTTAAATATATTTAATAATGAGCTGTGCCCCTCCTGGACAACCTGTTTTGGCCCTATTTGTCTGGCTGGGCTGCAGGAAAATATGTTCTCTTCACTCACACCCACCTGTCACGATTATTTAAGGGAAATCTTAATGCTCTGTTGGAGAAATTCATCCCAGCCAGAATTATTCACATAATTTTCCACAGGCAGGAGCTTTTTTAGCCGTGCAATATGTTGGATTACAGGTAAAATATGCTGCATTTTCAGCTTGTGTCTGGTTAAAATCCCTGCTTGCCAAGCCTGGGATCTGCTGCTTCCCAAATAAAAGTTCATATTCAGTGGGAAGGCAGAGGTTGGAAGTTTTCCTTTTGCCAGTGCCATGTTCCTGTTAATTCCTGCAGGGAACTAACACATCCTTGCGCTGAAGAAAATCCTCTGTGGTTCCGGAGAACTCTGGTTTTTCACTTGATCCAGTATTTAAGCTCATTTTTTTTAATTTGAATTGGGTTTTTTCCCCCTTTGCTGCTGCTTTTAGTTTCCTCTGCAGGAGTAAAAGGGTGTTTGGGGGAGGAGGTGAGTACCAAGGAAGGCACAGAGTTGTCTTTGCTGTTCCCTCCCCAGTTCCCACATGGTTGCATGTTAGGTTGGTGTAACCTACAGTCAGAGGAACGTGTGTTATTTAATGTAATGACAAAAAACCTGAGCAAAGAGTGGCTAAAAATTGGGTGAAAGCTCCGGTTACACCAAAACTGCAAAGGAAAACTGGTGCCTGTTCATCCCATAATTCCCCTTTAATAATCTGTATTTGCAGAGATCTGCAGGACAACACTAAAAACATCCTGATTTTGCCATGATTTCCACGATTACCTGGGACATTTTGCCCTTTGGTAGCTATTGGAGCATCTCATCAAATGCTCTTAAAGCCTCTCAGTCGTGTCCTGTGTCCCCTGGCTGGTCATGCCCAGGCCCCAGGAACCCTGTGGGTGCCACAACCCAGACTGGGCCATTTCCTCTTTGCTTTTGCTTTTTTCCTCTTTGCTTTTGCTTTTTCCCCAAGTCAGAAATGTCCTGTTGGCCTCCAAATCTCTGCCTGACTGAGGCCAGGAGCCCCCACTCTACAAGAACTGGAAGATCCCGGTGCTGTGACTTCACAGGAGCTGGAATTTTCAGAGACATCTACTTCAATTTTCTCTTTATGGTTCCTGTGGGGTTTTTTCAGAGTAATTTCAGGATTATTTCTTCCTTGTGGAGAAGGAGAGGTTTATGTTCCTCTTTATTACAGGAATGTGCCTTTCCACCTGAGCTCTGTAACTCCTGCAGCAGGAGGAGATAAATAAAGGAAGATGCAGCTAAAAATGTTGCTTTTCCAGACATCTTTCCTGCATTAGAATCACAGAATGGTTTGGGCCGGAAGGGACTTTAAAGTTCAGCTCCTTCCACCCCCTGCCATGGGCAGGGACACCTTCCTTGATCCCATTTGCTCCAGCCTGGCCTTGGACACTTCCTGGGATGGGGCAGCCACAGCTTCTCTGGGCACCCTGTGCCAGGGCCTCCCCACCCTCAGAGCCAGGAATTCCTTCCCAATATCCCATCTACCCCTGGGAAACCATTCCCTGCGTCCTGTCCCTCCATCCCTTGTCCAAATCCCTCTCCAGCTCTCCTGTGAGCCCCTTTAGGCCCTGGAAGTCCTTTCGCACCCTCAGAGTTAAGGCTCAGGATTCCTGTTTCCCAGAAAGGCCTTTTAATTCCATGTCCTCTTCCCTCAAGTTTCCTCAGCTGAGCTTTTGAGCAGGAAGGTTCATGTTTTCCTCCATCCAGGCTGACGTGTAGCAAACTGCATTTCCCTCCCAGCAGCTCCTGGGAAGCCTGTTTGGAAATGAAGGCCGGAGATGCCATTATATTGTATTTTCCTGAAGGTTTTCTCTATCCTAGAAAACTCCTGTCTCCTGCCAGTTTAAGAAGAGATTAATCTATTTACTGTAACTGTACTCAGTCGAGGAATAATTCTGCTGTAGAGATGAAATTTTTATATCATCTCGAAGAAAACCAACTCTCTGCCCGTCCCCAGGGATGTGGTGTCTGGCCATTTCTGCAGAAGGAGCTCAGATCTTGGCAGCTCCAAGTGCTGTGGGGTTTTTCCTTTCTATTCTTGCACTGTAAGAGATTTTGTTCCAAAGTTCAGAGTTTTTTTGGAAATTCTGCCAGGAAAAGTCCTGGTTTTGTTTTTAAGGTACTTGAGTGAACGTGGCTGTGGGGTGAGTGAAGCTGTGGTTGCTCAGGGTTCAGATCTGCCCTCATTCAGTCTCTTACCACCTCAGGAACCTGCAGAATTCCCCAGGGAGTGAATTCACTCCCAGGATCTGGCCTTTTTTCTGGGAGATTACTGCTGTTTATATCTATAAATTATCTGCAGCAGACATCAGGAGGGAATTTTTGGCAGTGCTTCAGCACTTCTGCTTTGGTGCCTGCCCAGAATGAGAAAGGATTTGGTCTGTGACTTGGGAGCAGTGTTTAGCCCTGTCCTTTGAGGAGACAGAGCTGATGGGATCATGCTCTTGCTCTTTCTTGCTCTTTGTGTGTCTCTGTGTGTAATCTCTGGACCTTTGAGGCCAATTAAAAAAAATTCACAGGATCCCAGAATATGCTGAGCTGGGAGGATCCACAGAAATCATCCAGTCCAACCCTCAGCCCTGCCCAGCACCATCCCCAAGAGTCACCCCATGGGCCCCAGAGGATCATCCCAACCCTCCTGCAGCTCTGGCAGCCTTGGGGCTGTGCCCACTGCCCTGGGGAACCTGGGCACTGCCCAACCACCCTCTGCAGGGGGAAAGAAGAACAACCTTGTCCTGAGATCCAACCTGCCCCTGCCCTGACCCAACTCCAGCCCATTCCCTGCCTCCTGTCCCTGCTCCCCCCAGAGCAGAGGTTGGAGCTGCCCCTTGGAGGAATTTTGGCAGATGTGTGGAGGTCAGTTGTGCTGGTAGGAAAAGGCTGTGCTGGAAACCAGCTGTGTGGGGAACAAGTGGCTTAAGATCCAGTGTCCCCTTCCTGCTCCTGTGTCACCAGAGGCACTGAGCTCTTCATCTGAACACAAAGAGGGGTCCCTTGTCCTGGGAAACCCAGGAGGTGTTTCCATGAAGGCTGGGAAGGGCCGGCAGGAAATGGCAGAAGGTCCAAGTGCTGCCTCCCAAATCCCACAGTGTGGAACTCTCTGCTGCTGATGCCCTGAGGTCCTGCTGCAGGGACAGTGACAGAAGCAGGGACTGCCAAAGGTTATTTGGAGATCATTCTCAGATTCCTGGCAATCCTGTCTCTGTGCACTCAAGATTAGCTCAGTTGGTTGGAACATGGTGCTAATCCCACCAAGGTTGTGGGTTTGAGCCCCATATGGAGGGACTGGATGAGCCTTGTGGATCCCTTCCAGCTCAGAATATTCTGAGATTCTGACATGAAATGCAAAGCCCTGGGAGCCTCCTGGGAGAAAGAGCTGTCCCTGGATTCCTGCCTGGCTGGCCTGAGGGTAATTTCTGAATTTACAGCAAAAGCATCCCCAGCTCCCGGAAAGGTGCCCTTTGTGCTGCCAAAAAATGTGAATAAAAGGCCAGGAATGGATTGACTGGATTGAGGAGCCTCTGTAACTGTTTGCTTCCACTCCTGCCCCTCCTGGGGCATCTTTTCATCCAGCTGGAAGCAAATTTCTTCCTCTTCTGTTTGGACAGGAATGGTGCCTTTGGAAGTCCTCACTTCCCTCCAGCCCTTCTTCCAGATATGTGGGTTCAAAGCAGCAATAAAAGCACTGGGGGAATGAGAATTGTGTTAAAATGAATCAAAACCTCCCCAAATTAAGCTTTAAAAGCAGACTGGTGGATACTGAGGCTTCCTGGGGTGGAAGGACTTCCAAGCTCAGTGTTCCAGTCCTTTGGTCAAGAACCTGCACTGAGAGACAGGAAGAATTTCTGATGGATTTGGGGGGAACTGTTTCATGGGGAAGGGGAAGGAGAAGGAATTGAAATGATAAACTGGATTTTTGTAAGACTGTTGGAGTGGTAAATCCCTGAGCTGATGAACTGGGCAAGACCTTGGGTACCCTGAGGAAATATCTGCAGGTGCCTGGGCAGAAAGGTTGGATTTGGGTGAAGAAACAGACATTTTGAGAAAAATTGTGTGTCTGGGAGAATGTATTTTTAAAACCCCCTGTTTAACTCAGTTGCAGTCTGTGTCTGAAATTAAATTGGGGTCTCTTCCCTTCCTAACCCTGTGGATATGAGGGTTGGGAAGGTCATGGAAGGACCTCCTGACCTTTTGTAGGACACAAAATGTCACCTTTGCCAAACTTCTTGCCTGGCTCCTGTGGCTCTTGCTGAGCCAGAGCTGGAAAAAGGCACCTTGGATGTCTCATCCATCCCCACTGGAGTCTCAGCCAGTGGCTGCTGGCAGTTGATTTGTTGTTTAATCCTGGGATAAAATCTAATCCAGCCCAGTGCAGTCAGAGGGATTCGAGTTCTGATGGAGCAGGGAAGCATGTACAGAGGCTCCTTGGCAGAAAGATTATTATTTTTATTTTTGTCATTGCTGGTGCTATTGTTATCCTCCGCATGTATTTATTTATCTATTTATTTATGTGTTTATTTATTATTCAAACTGTGCTTCCAGCTGTCATTTACATTCCCAAGTGATTTCCTTCCTGCCTCTCGGTGCCACTTTTGGAGGAAAAATATGTTTGAATCCATGTCTTGTGGGGAGGCAGGAATGTTTTGTTCAGGGTAAGGGAAGTCTGTGGTAGGTTTGGGAGCTGGATCATGCTCGTGGTGAACTCCTGAGCTCAGCTTCAAGGTTATTGTCACTTCCAAAGCAGCAGAGGTGACAAAATGTGTCCTTCTCTCACACAGGGGAGAGCCACTTTAAGATGGGAATATATCCTTTAATTAAAGAAAAAACAGCAACCAAACAAAAAAGAAGAAAACAAAATAATCCGTCATTATTTGTGTGTTTCTGACAAAAAAGAGAGTGAGTCTCTGCTGATGAAAAACATTAAAATTCCAGGTACCCTGTCTAATAAATAATAATAGGAACATGAGCTTGGCTTCCCACAGACCCCAGCAAATCCTTCACAGAGCTCTTTTCTCCACAGCTCATTTTGAACTTCGCCTATTGCTGATATAAATAAATAATTCCCCTTGATAAAGGTCTGGGAATGCTGTACTTTCAAAGATAAGAAAGCTTTGAGGGGAAATTGTTTTTAAATGTGTACCATTTGTATGCTGTTCACTGTTCACACTGAGCAAAAATTCCTTCAGCTGGCAGTTAACCAACCCTGGTTTATTCTTACTCTGCGTTCAGCCTCTCCTTCTCCCGGGGACATCTAACCTTCTGTGTAATTACCTCTGTGAGAGTGGGAAGGAGGCCCAAAGAGCCTTCCTGACAACTAAATAAAAGCACAGATCCCTGGGCCAGGTTATCTCTTGGGTGCCGGTGGTGGAGCTCTGAGGGACGATGTGCCTGAGCCATGAGGAATTTCAAGACTCACAGGGTCACAGGTTATTCTGAGTTGGAAGGGACCCACAGGGTCATTGAGTCCAACTCCCAAGCGACTCCCACCCAGGGATCAGCCTCACAACCCTGGAACCACGGGCACCATGCTCCATCCATCCAAGCCTCCCACCATCCAGACCATGTCACTGAGCTCCTCATCCAGTCTGACCTTAAACCCCTTCAGGGATGGCGACTCCACCACCTCCCTGGGCAGACCATTCCACTGAGGGATCACTCTCTCTGGGAAAAACCTCTTCCTAACATCCAGTCTAAACCTCCCCTGGTGTAGCTTAAGGCCATGTCCTCTTGTTCTGGTGTCGTCAGCCTGAGAGAAGAGATTCACACCCACCGGACTGCAACCTCCCCTCAGGGAGTTGTAACCAGCACTGAGGTCACCTCTGAGCCTCCTCTTCTCCAGGCTGAACAACCCCAGTTCCTGCAGTCACTCCCCATAAGGCTTGTCCTCCAGTCTCGAGTCAGTTTTGTTCCACTACTGGGCCAAAGAGTGAGAATTCAGAATGTTTTCAGAACATCAACCCAGGATTGTTGGGTGGAGATGGAGGATCTTTTTGTCTCTTGGCTGGAGAGCTGCTGGCTCTTGCCATCATTCAGCCCCTGATGGCAGTGCAGGGGTGGGGGTGGAATGTTCTTTTGGGGTTTATTTTGTTTTTCTTTTCTCCTTGTTACTGTTGTGCTACTGTTCTTATTTTTTTCCTTACTATATATAAGTAAATAATTGTTGCTTCTTTTTCTATATTTTTGAATGACAGCCCCTTTGATTCCAAAGGTACAGTAAAGTGGTTAAGGAGGTTTTTTCCTTTCCACTCCAGGAAGGTTCCCATTTTCCCTGGAATGTTTTGTTCTAATATAGGACAAGCTGACAAAGCCGAGGGAAAAAACCCCCATGAGGTTTGAAGCCGAGAATGATGAAGCTCAGAGAGGGGTCACTGGATTTTAACAGTGATGGTGGGGTTTTGTTTCCTCTCCAGGTCTCTCCAAGTCCCTGGGTCTCATTGAAGGCTATGGAGGGCGAGGCAAAGGTGGCCTTCCAGCCACCCTGTCCCCTGAGGAGGAGGAGAAGGCCAAGGGACCCCATGAGAAATACGGCTACAACTCCTACCTCAGCGAGAAGATCTCACTGGACCGTTCCATCCCGGATTATCGGCCCACCAAGTAAGTGCTGGTTGCTCTGGGAAAGAGTGTCTGGGCTTGGGTGTTTTGTGGGAGCCAGGAGGGCTGGTGGCTTTCCCAGTCTGCTTTGGGATTTTTGGCTCTTTGTTGTCACAGGGGCTCAGTGAAGAGCACACGGAACTGAGCTCATGGAATCACTCAACCATTGGGGTTGGAAAAGCCCTTGGGGATCCAACCTCCAACCCTCCCCCAGCACTGCCAAGGCCACCCCTCACCATGTCCCCAAGTGCCACATGCACAGTCTGTTAAACCCCTGCAGGGCTGGGGACTCCACTCTGTGCTGGACAGCCCTTTCCATGAAGGAATTTTCCCAATGTCCAACCTAAACCTCTCTTGGCACGACTTGAGGCCGTTTCATCTCATCCTGTCCCTTGTTTCCTGGGAGAAGAAACTCATCCCTACCTGGCTCTACCTTTGTTTCAGGGGTTTATAGAGAGTGACATTGCTCATTAGACTGATTTTTCAGGAGAAAAAGTGAATTTCCCCTCAGCCTTTTTTGTTTTCCTAATGCCAGGTGTGATTTAGGGTGGAAGTGGTGCCATCAGCAGCTCAGCTCTGCTTTCAGGCTGTTGGCGTTGGTGTTATCACCCTGTAAATGTGAGCACAGCCTGTCCCTCTCTCATCTCTCCAGCTCCTTCCCATCCCTGCAGGACCTTCAGGGTCCACTTGGGACACTCTGGGATCTGCTGCTGGATTTCTGGGCCCTTGAAGGGAGCTGCAATATCCCGATTTTTGCCAGCAAGATCTTTTCAGGGGATGGTGATTTCACCAAACACCTCAGAAGAACAGACTTTCAAAGAGGTGACACATCATTTTGTTCAGCGTGGGACAAGAGCCACGCTGGGCATTTCTCTTTGTGAAGGTTAATTTTAGATATGGCCAGCAGAGAGTTCCTCAAAATAGCAAAGTGTCAGTTTATCCAGGCCTGGAGTGAAATCCTTGTTAAAAAACTGAGCTGAGACAGATTCAGATTGCGGGAGATACGTGTCCAGTGCCTGTGTCACCAGGGTAGTGACAAAGCTGCTCTTGGCACCTGCAGAGCATTGAAAATCCTGCAGCTCCTGCCACATTGTTCAGGCTGGGAGAGCTTTTTGTTCCTTCCCTTGCCTGGATGCTGCAGGAATTTCAAGCAGCCTCTCCGACTTTCCAAGGCTGTCAACCAGTGACAAGAGAAACCCTTGGGTGAGTTTCCAAAGGAGAGGAGGCCCAGGCTGTGGTTCTGCTGGGGTGGTTCATCCAGACAGGCTGAATTCCAGCTGCAAACTGCACCTTCAGATCAGGGAGATGCAAATCCCACCACGAACCCAAATCCTTGGAGCAGTTACCTGAGGCTGAGCTGCTTATTGTCCTTCCTCGTCCAGAGCTCTGACTCCTGCCAGAGCCACCATGACTCCCTGAGAATTAATTTGAGAAATAATGGGGGGTTTTATTTCAGATTTTGGGGCTTGCATTGTATTTCCCCTCCGTGCTGCTCTCCATCACTTCATGGGAGGGTGGTGGAGAGGACAGAGCAGACACAGCAAGTCATTAAAAATGCTTCATTTTGGAGCTTTGGGCTCCTTTGGGGAGAATTTGTGGGTACTGCAGCTGCAGAACTTACTTTTATCTGTGTGAGAACCCCAGGAGTGGGTTTAGGTTCTAATTTTTGGGGTCATCATTCCTGGTATCGTAAGAGAACCTGTGCTCTGGTAGGAAACAGGCTGGATTGTCCTGGAGGATTTAAAAAGTTTCAGCTTTTCCGAAGCTTTTCTGGCTTCCAGCTCCCCTCGTTATTTGGTGAGAGCAGCTTTATGGCTGATTTTATGAAGGGTTGAACACAAACCATTTAAGTCAAGTGTCCTGGTCTCTGATTAAAATAGATTCCAGTCAAAGGAAATTAGCCTAAATGGCTTTGAAATTGCTGCATTAGTGGGGAAAAACTGTTGAAAACCCTCCAGCTGATAAGAATTACAAAGAGTGTAGTACTTTTAAATATAACAGTGGGGCCTGTTTGGTTCAGCTCAGGGCTGTTGGGTGTCCAAAATGCTGCTGGACTGGGGGTGTTTGCTCACACATTTCCATTTTCTCTCTTTTAAAGAAGGATTCGTGTGGTTCAGTGTCACTCCCCTGAGTCCTGGGTGATGCTGGGTCAGACCTTGGAGTCCTTCTCCTGTTCCTTCTTGTGCCGGTGGCCAAAATGAAGCAGAACAAGGAGATTTTGGGGGAAATTTGGCTCATTTTTTAATCTTTTTGTGCCTGGGCTCTCTGCACCTTGTGGGCAGGTTCAGAGGTGCACCAAGAGTTCAGAGATATTGGTGCTCAGAGGGATTTGCAGGCAGGGCTTGGTGATGAGGAGCCACAACTGATGCCAGGAGAAAGGACAGAGCTGAGTTTCCCTGGAGAAAATGATGCCAGAGGTGCTGGGTACAGGATGGGGCTTGGGAGAAGGTTTTTCTCAGTGCCAGGAGCTGGGGTAGAAACCTTTGTTTGTCCTGATTTGGGGAGTTGTGGTGACTTCTTTTGGAAACCCTTGTGTGTCCTGATTTGGGGAGTTGTGGTGTCTCCTTTTGGAAACCCTTCTTTATCCTGATTTGGGGAGTTGTGTCTCCATTTGGAAACCTTTGTTTGCTCTGATCTGGGCAGTTGTGGTGTCTCCTCTGGATTATCGTCTTGGCTTTTCTCTTTGCCCTGAGCTGAGGCTGCTCCCCTGGGCTGGAAGGTGCAAACTCTGCCCTGCTGTTCCCCCCTGGAACAGGACTTGGGGGTTGCACTGGTATTGATCCCAAAATAAAAGTGCTGCTGATAGTCTGGATCCATGGAATGATGTGTGTGGAGCTGCTGAGCCTGTCAGACTCAGTCTGGAGTTTATTAATATTGATATTCCTGGGCCTGACCTTGTGCTGTGTTGGGTGTGCATTGCAAGGTGATTTTAGAGTGGATCCAATGATATATTACATTTTGGATGGCCAGGAAAACTCCTCCTTTGGCTAAAATAAGGCAGGATTGGAGTTTGGATGCAAGAAACTTGATTTCAGAACTTGCTACAAAACTGGCATCACGAGATGGGCACAGGCAACACATTTTTGTTTTGCTTGATTGGATTTTTTTGCCTTTGTGATGAGATTCCTGCATGTTCTGGAAAACAATTATTGCTCCCAGATTGGGAGTAGCCAAGGTGCTGCCTTCAGGCTGCAGGACTTCTACACAAATCTCAAAAAAAAAAAAAAGAGCTGCAGAGATTTTCTTCCATTTTCTGCAAAAACCTGTGAAGGACGAGGCTGATCTGTGAGTTCTGTTGTTGATTCATTCCCAGCATTTTCTGCCTATGGAGGGGGTTTAGGAAGATGTGCTGTTTTCTTTATTGAAAATGAAGGATTTCCATGAGATCCCAGGGACTGGAACACTTCCTGCTTTGATCCAAGATTTTATGCACCTCTGGTTTATTCTGTGATAGATTTTAATGGGAAACTCTCCTGTGTGGAGCAGGAAAATCAAAATTGCTTTGTTGGATCAGTGTGCCTGGCCATCTTATCCAGCATCTAATCTCTGATAGTGGAATTACCAGATGCTTCAGGTTGTAGAAATCATATTAAGGCAAACTATGGAATAATCAGCCCATCTGGCACGTCCTGCCTTCTCTGTTCTCTCCTTTCAATCCTATCTCGGAGAAATGTGGAGTTCTCATTATCTCTTTAAGAGTCTCTTCCTCTCTGGAATCCTGCTAAGCCCCGATCCAGTGGTATTTTATGGCATTATGGGATTAAGGAGTAGATTTAAGACAAATAATACCCACAATTGTTGGGACTATTGGATCGTTGGGTGGAGATGACAAATTCCTGCTGCTGCAAATCCCTGGCAGCTGCTGTTGTGCAGGGAAGCCTCAGGCTATTCCAGGGAAAAGGAAGGGTGGTGGAAGTGATAAGGAGTTTCCACAGCTGGAATTTTTTCTCCATGATTTGAGGGCTTCCAGCCACTTCCACTGCTCCTTCCTCCTGCCTGGGGGTCCTGCAAGGGAGTCAGGAAGAGCATGGAAAGGAGCTTTGGATAAGGGAGAATGGCTTAAAGGGGACAGAGGGCAGGGATATGTTGGATCTCTTCCCCTGACAGGGAAGCACAGAGTTTATTCCCTTCTGGAGCAACGTGCCTCCTCTGGGGTGCCCAGCACAGGAAGGACACGGAGCGAGTCCAGAGAGGGACATGGAGATGCTCCAAGAGCCCCTCTGCTCTGGGGCCAGCTGGGGGTGTTCACCTGGAGAGGAGAAGGATCCAGGGAGACCTGAGAGCCCCTTCCAGAGCCTAAAGGGGCTCCAGGAGAGCTGGACAAGCACTGGGGACAAGGGATGGAGGCACAGGACAAGGGGAATGGCTTCCCATTGCCAGAGGACAGGGAGAGATGGGATATTGGGAAGGAATTGGCTGTGAGGGTGGGGAGGCCCTGGCACAGGGTGCCCAGAGAAGCTGTGGCTGCCCCATCCCTGGAAGTGTCCAAGGCCAGGTTGGAGCAGCCTGGGACAGTGAGAGGTGTCCCTGCCCGTGGCAGGGATCCTTAAGTTGCCTCCCAACCCAAACCATCCTGGGATTCCATGATGGAAAACCTTTGGAGGTGTGTCAGAAGCTTGATGTGCTCAGAGCATTGGCCTGGTTTGTGTTTCCCACAGGGCCTGGGAGCAGCTCCTCTATCCCTCGCAGCCTCTGCTCCACATCACAGCCCTGAGTCTCAGTGCTGTGTCTGGGGGTTGAGTCACTCATCACACTCAAGTGGCTGAATCACCCATTTATCTCCAGAGCTGCCTCTCCTGGGAGCCCGGGAGCGACTGGGCTTCTTATCCCCATCTGGGCTTTGGCTGGTTCATTCCCACAGGCCTCATGTGGCAGCCAGCTGAAAGCCTTTCTTTGGGATGTAGTGCAAAAGGTGGAGAGTTTTAGCTTCTAGTTGAACTCTGGGCTGTTTGACAATGAAACTAAGCAATTCTTGATTTAATTTTTATTGAGAGTGGTCTGTCTGTGCCCTGTGGGGCTCTCAGGAAGTACATGTGGGGTGTTGGACTACACTGTGGGATGGAGAGAGGATCTGGTCAATTCGGGGTATTTCCCACCCTTGGAGGGGCTCTTGCCCTCTGCCTTGGGATCTCAGCCTTTCCTCAGCTTATTGGGATTTGCAGGGCCAAACAATTCCATTTGGACTTTATAATCAAAGCAGAAGGCATTTGTGGAAGGTCCTGAATGTGGCTGCGACTTAAACACCTCAGGAGAAGGAAATTCAGTCTCCTGCCCATGAAACCCCACCAGCTCTGCTGTGCTGGATCCAAGGTATTCCCAGGCTGTCCTGGATCCAAGGTATTCCCAAGATGTGCTGGATCCAAGGTGTTCCCAGGGTCCTGGATCCAAGGTATTCCCAGGGTCCTGGATCCAAGGTGTTCCCAGGCTGTGTCTGTTCCAGGGGCTTCCCTGGCTCTCTCTGCCCATGGTTTGTGCCAGGAGGCTCAGCCTGTGCCCTCTGATGGTGCTCAGGGAAGTTTCATGTGGCATCATGTTGATTTTCCGGTGAAGAAGAGCAGATCTCTTGTTCTGTGGAAACAACTAAACCCCAAAGGGCTCTGCAGGTGCCTTTGCCTCAGATATCTCTTCAAGGCACTGAAATGAGGCACTTCCCTGTCTCGGAAAGGAGACTTCATCCATCTGGTATCACACTGGTCTGGCTGTCTCATTTCTTCTCCAGAACTGTGATTATACAAACTCCTCAAGCTCTGCTTGAAGCAAAACGCCTTTTCCCTCTGCCCAAAGCAGCATCTTGGTTTGGGGAGGTGTGGCTGAGGTCTGGAAATGTTGTTGCAGCAAGTGGGAGAGCAATTTCTTGATGGTCTCCTCAAGTCCTTCAGCAGCTGGAAGGTTCCAGAGTGATGTGGCAGTTCCTGAGTCATGTCCTGCCCTGGGCTGTTACACCAGGCTTGATGAAATGAGTCTGAGGAGAGGGACAGCACTTAAGAAGACAAAAAACAAGCTACTTGAATTATGAGGGTGATATTTGCTGGGAAATAGAGTTTCGTGCCTGTTTATTTGGTGTGATTGCTGTTTATTGCAAACAAAGGAGGTCACAAAAGCTCTTTCTCTCCTGCCTGCACAATGTGTTACTACAATCCATTGTTTTACCTTCTGCCAAGAGTGTTTTGTGTTTCCATCCTGCATGTAAACAGGAAGAAGGAAAAGAGAGGCAAGATTTGCTTTTCCTTCATCAAATAAGTGAAAGAAAAACTGGTGAGGAATTGAGAGATTGTAAAAAGGAAAAAAAACCCCATGACTGTTTCAGCTGTGAAATTCTCTTTGAACCACGTGTTGGAGTGTATTAAAAGATATTTAGATCGCTGGGAGAAAGTCAGAGCTGGTTGTGTGTCTTGTCTCCTAATTGTTGTGAGTCTGATCCAGTTTTGTATGAAAAACACTCTTGTTCTTGGCTTTTTATAGTCTCAGCCATAAAAAAAAAAAAAAGAAAAAGCCATATTTTCCAGTACTTGGAAAGATGCCACATGAAATTTTTCTGGGAGAGCAAGTAAAGAAATCAAGCAGTGAGTAAATGAACTCCTCAGAGCAGGAGTCCCCAAACCCAGGTGAGTTCTGCAGCCCAGACTGGGGGTTGTCTGTCCATGGGTGCTGTCCCATCCCATCTGTCCCATCCCTCTGGCTCCGGGCATTTTTATTCTGCCAGGCTGTGCATGAAGCCAGAGAAACTCCTGAGCTGGAAGGGATCAACCTTGTTTCCCAGCCCAGAGCACTGAGGGACACGTCCAGCATTCCTTGGACACCTCCAGGGATGGGCACTCCAAACCTCCCTGGGCACAGCCCCTGCCAAGGCCTTTCCAGGAGGAAATCCCTCCTCATGTCCAACCTGAACTTCCCTTGGACCACCTTGATGTTGGTCTCATCCTGTCCCTTGTTCCCTGGGAGCAGAGCTTGACCCCCTGGCTCCCCTCTTCTGTCAGGGAATGGAGAGAATTCCAGATGCCCCCTGAGGCTCCTTTTCTCCAGGCTGAGCCTCCCCAGCTCCCTCAGCTGCTCCTGCTCCTCCAGAACCTTCCCAGCTCAGTTCCCTTCCCTGGACACGCTCCAGCCCCTCCATGTCCTTCTTGTCCTGAGGGGCAAAGGGCTGGAGTCCAACCCTCAGCCCTGCCCAGCACCAGCCCCAAGAGTCACCCCATGGGCCCCAGAGGATCATCCCAACCCTCCTGCAGCTCTGGCAGCCTTGGGGCTGTGCCCACTGCCCTGGGGAGCCTGGGCACTGCCCAACCACCCTCTGCAGGGGGAAAGAAGAACAACCTTGTCCTGAGATCCAACCTGCCCCTGCCCTGACCCAACTCCAGCCCATTCCCTGCCTCCTATCCCGGAGCAGAGGTTGGAGCTGCCCCTCCTGAGGAAGCTGCAGACCCCAGTGAGCTCCTGGGGCTCTCCAGAGCAATTCTGGAGGCTGTTCTGAGCTGTCCCTTCGCTCTGGAGATCACGGGTGTAGAGGACAAAGCAAACCCAGCTCCAGACCTCCCACAGTTTGGTTTTATTCTCTCCTCCACCCTCCAGGCCCTGAGGAGCTGCTGTGCTGCCTGTGCAGGTGCTGCTGCTTTCCTGGAGCCTCTCCAGGGATGGGGCTGCAACTCCTGGTGCCTTTGAAACGATTTGCAGAGAGGAAAAAGCCTCTTTACTGCTCTGCTGCTTTTCCAGCACTAACACAAACCATGCTGTCCAATAAATACCAGTATTGATCTTTATTCCTTGGAGCAAAAACAAATGAGTGGATGGAGACACTGCTTTTTCTTGAAACCTGGGCAAGTGAAGACTCTAAAACACATTTTTCCAGCTGTGCTTTATTTTTGCTGATTATTTTCTGTGCCCTGTAGCAGGGAGGTGCCTTGGAGAAGGGTTTGGTTGCGTGGAGCTGTGAAAAGTCACCCTAGAACTGGATTTGTCTATGGAAGAGTTTAGGGCTTTATGTTTTGCTTTTATTGTGGGCTTCTACTGGGACACAGGAGAGCTTTTCCTTTCATTTCCTTTTGAAGCAGAGGTCACTGAAGCACAATTTGTGTGTGGAGTCACAAGTGTGTCAGAGGCCCCAATATCTCCTTTAAACTCAGTTGGTGAGAAAGTGCTTTGGGGAAAGGAACTCCAGTTTTTTAGTGGCTGTTTGGAGATTCTGTCCCTGTCATTAAACTGCACAGTGTCATCTGGAGACACTGTGACCATGGATTTATAGACCCAGCACCGTGTTTTGTTCTGCAATACCTTCCATTTATCATCAATTTTGCCTTCCTGACTCCCAGATTATTCTCTGTTCTTGTAAGTTGGGAAGAGTTCTGGAAGGTGTGTGGAAAACATTTCCTAATGTAAGGAGAAGTATGAAATGATCGCTTTTTGGCAGAGGGTGGGATTAGTGAAATTTAACAACTTGGTTCTCCTTTTCTCCTCCCTCTTTGTCCTAAACTGTGGTAAATGTGAGACTGGGGATATTCCCAGTGACTCTTGTTCTTCATGTGAAGGGAATTTGACCCCCCTCATTGCTCTGAATTTTATCCCCCTTAGATCTGTCTGCACCTCAGAACTTTATTACAACAGCTTCTCACACAAAAAAGTCCTGCTTTTAAATTTAATTTTAATTTTAAATTTAATTTTAAATTTGAATTCTGCTTTTAAACCTTTGTGGATAATTTCTGTGTAGAACTTGCCAAGTAATATCTGTAGGCCCTTAAATTGTGCTGCCTGTTTGGGATTACCCTCATTCTAACATAAAGAACAACATTTCTGAAAAAAAAGAATTACTAGAAGTAAAGTAGGTGCTTTAAAATCAAGTTTCCTGGGGGAATGTGGGGAGTTTCATGATCAGATCCTGTTGTGCCAGGCAGGTGCTTTAAGATGCTTGGGTCACACGAAATGCTTTGCTTTTTCCCTCTACTTCCTCGAGCAGACACAATTGATTTAATATTTAATGACAGCCCCTTTTGCAAGAAAACATGTGCAACTGAATCAGCAAAAAGCAAGCTATAATAAGCAATTAATGAATGGAGCATGATTAGGAAGTGGCAGCATGAATAGCAGTCTGAGCACTTGCTTTCTTTGGAGCTTGTTCACAATCTTTACAAAAGCCCAATGCAGATCAATTCCTTTCCTGGTGAGGCTTTCTCTTGGAGCAGAGCATGAATGGACCTTGTTTGCTCTCGGTAGCTTTGGTTTGTGGCATTGCCACCAGTTGAGAAGGATATGCAAAGTTTTTCTTTCCCCACTGAGATTTAAAGGCAAGAGGCAGCACAGATGTGTGAGGAGTGAGGGAAGCAGTGGATTCGGGAATCCTATGGATATAGGAATCCAGCAAGCTTGGATTGCCTGTGTGTGCTATCAAATTCTGTGTGGGGGGATTGCAAAGTGATTTATCACTTACTATACTTCAGCCACGGCCCTTTGCAGCCCAACCATGAGTGAATTCATCAATCCAGTCAGGGCACCATTGATGCAGCAGAATTCTCCTCCCAGGTTTCCAGCTGCAGCAATGCCAAATCCCATTGCTGGGCCTGGAGGGAATCAGGGAAGCTGCAGGAAGAAAAGCCAAGCCTTGAATGTGCGTGGATGGGTTGAGTTTGGCTGTGCAGGTGGGAGAAGGTTTTGGGTTAAGTCTTGTGGGAAGTGGGGAAAAGTCTGAGGACCTTGTAATTCAGCAAAGCCTTTGACATCATCTCCCATGGGATATTCCTGGGAAAGCTGCAGCCCATGGCTTGGACAGGTTCAGCCTTCACTGGGTAAGAACTGGCTGGTGGCTGGGCCCAGAGAGTGCTGGGGAATGGGGACACATCCAGTTGGTCACTGGTGCTGTCCCCAGGGCTCAGGGCTGGGCCCAGTCCTGTTCAATCTCTTTATTGCTGGGCTGGATGAAGGGATGGAGTCCAACCTCAGCAAGTTTGCAGGTGACCCCGAGCTGAGGGGGAGTGTTGTTGTGCTGGAGGGCAGGAGGGCTCTGCAGAGGGCCCTGCACTGAGGGGCAGAATCCAATGGGATAAAGTTCCCCAAGTCCCAGTGGTGGGTCCTGCCCTTTGGCCACCCCAACCCCCTGCAGCAGCACAGGCTGGGCCAGAGGGGCTGGAGAGCAGCACAAAGGGACCTGGGGGTGCTGAGGGACAGGAGCTGAACACGAGCCACAGGGTGCCCAGGTGGCCCAGAAGGTGTGTGTTGTTTATTAACTCTCCATCTTTGATGTCCCCTTACCATGGACACCAGTAAAATTGTGTTCAGTAACTGGTACCTGAAGTTGGAACATGAGTAGAAATTCAAATCCCAGTCAGCCCCATCCTCTGATTTTTGACCCGTTGGAAGTGCTTTTGATGCGTTTTTATTCTTTTCCCAACCCAAGCAGGGCTTCTCTCCCACCAAAGGGAGCAGCCTGTGCTGGGGGTGCCTCGTGCTGGTGCCACTTCTGGGATACTGGGATTGAGGCGCTCTCCCTGTGGGACACTCACAGGGCAGGAATTCCCTCTCTGCCGAGGCCGATCCAACTAACAGAGGTTAAATAAACTTATACAGGGATTTCTGTCTGTAACAGAAAAGGTCTAAAAACCTCTTCATCTTCCTGGTTCTGGGTCTGTTGGCACGAAGGAGAGGAGCTGTCTCTGAAAGTCCATTGTGCCTTTTAAGTTCATCATTTTTCCACCAGCCACTGCAATGGCCTCGTTCCACCTGGTGTTCCAGGGAGCACAAGCCTTGGCCACTTTTCTTCTTCATTGCCCAAAGTGTGTCCTGGGAATGTCAAAATGTTGAGTTCCTGTGAGATCTATTGCAGTCAGATGCTCCTACTTCAAGGCCCTGCACCAAGGATTTCATTTTCAATTTGGCAGGGCAGGCTTCACAGCAGTGACACTTTTATCCCAACCTGCCAGAGTTGGGAATTTGCTGGATTGCCACCCTGAAATCCCTGGCCTGGGGTTACCCTCATGTGCCCACTTGAACCTTCAGTCTGGGGCTGCTCATGATCAGGGGAGGAAAAAAAAAGGTATTTTCACCTACCCCCAAAATAGCTCTGCAGTCTGTTGCACCAGACAGAAATATGCTCATAGCTGGGATGGAGGGGTGGCATAAATTGCAGTTGGCAGTGGCAGTGTCCCCTCATTGACCCTGCGCTCTGACTTCTGCCTCACATGAGTTGTCTCTTAATTAGCCACATCCAGACCTGTGTTTATAGATGAGTAGCAGATCCCTCTTGTAGAGGATGTCAAAACATTCACTGTTCACTTCCAATTATACAAGTTCATCCTGTGGTCTCTGAGTGCTCACACGTTGTCAGGGGTGAGGAGTGGCAGAGTCACTGTCCCTCTGGGTGGAAACCTGGGTGTTTCCTGGCTGGAAACACGGACTCTGCTCAGCAACTGGAAGATGAATTTTAGAGCAGAATTTGTCTCCCAGCTGGATTTGCTTGCAGAGGAAGTTTCTCCTTTTTTCCTCCCTCTGATGTGATGATGCTCATTGCTGTAAAATACAACACACAGCCCTTCCCAGAGCCGCCTTCTCCAGCTCGTGCCTATTTTGACATTATTCACAGTTCAGCTCAGTTTGGAGGGGACTGGTTTAAAACAAGCAGACAGAAAAAGTGCTCCTAAATATTCTCCTTGCCCAACTTATCCTGAGAGGACATAAATGTCCAAGGCCTGGCAGGACCTGCAGGGTTTGTTCCTGAGCTCTGCTGACCTCCTGGCACCTTGGGGGTGGGCCCTTCATCCTGCATTCCTTCTTTAGGGGCATCATGACTTTGGGCATCGTGTTGTGGTGAAATCACTGATGTCTCTGTAAGGGGAGTAGAGGCCACAACTTCCTCAGTAGAGGAGGAGGGGCAGGCCCTGATCTCTGCTCTGGGGGGAGCAGGGACAGGAGGCAGGGAATGGGCTGGAGTTGGGTCAGGGCAGGGGCAGGTTGGATCTCAGGACAAGGTTGTTCTTCTTTCCCCCTGCAGAGGGGGGTTGGGCAGTGCCCAGGCTCCCCAGGGCAGTGGGCACAGCCCCAAGGCTGCCAGAGCTGCAGGAGGGTTGGGATGATCCTCTGGGGCCCATGGGGTGACTCTTGGGGCTGGTGCTGGGCAGAGCTGAGGGTTGGACTCCAGGATCCTTGGGGGGCCCTTCCAGCTCAGCACATCCTGGGATTCTGTGAAGGCTCCTGACAAACTGAGGGTCTCCATCTGAGCTCTGGATGTCCCTGGTGTCCAGATGTGTCCAGGTGTGGCCATGAGGAAGCTCTTGGAGCTCGGCCATGCAGGGCAGAGGTGCTGGGCTGTGTCTGGACCTCCCTGGTCCCAGTGGGATGGTGAGGAGCAGGTGAGGCTCAAGGAGCAGATAAAGTGCAGCTCATTTCTGTGCCACCGTCTAAAGCAGGTCCTTGGTGACAGGGTCCCAGAGACTGGCTGGGGGCTCCTACACCACCCCCTGGGACCCCAGTCCACCAAAACCCTCCTGATGGTCTCTGTAATGGAGTAAAACTTGGTACATCACAATTTGGGGAACACTCTCCGTTCTGGGACTGAAGGTCAGATCCTCCTCAGCACTGAGAGGTGGACTGGGGATTGTTTGAGTTGCAATCTCTGGCAGTCATTTTCAGAGAATTCCACTTATTGCGCAGAAATTCCGACCGAGTTCACCTCTTCTGCACCCCTGGCTTTTCTGTGGCACTTCCATAGATCATTGTACAAAAGGCATTTAAATATGTATGAGCTGATTAAGTTGAACTCTCCCTCTGCTGCTGAGCCATCTTTTATGGGAACATCTCCCCACCCCTGGAAAAGCTGTGCCAACAAACTCGAGCACTTCTTGTCACGCTGCCGCTGTTTTTAGGGACAGGAAGTAACAAGAGTCATTTATTCTGCTAATCAAAAGAATATTTGCCTGTTTAAATATTCAAACCCTCAGGCCTTACACGAGGCTGAAATGTCAGGGAGGGAGAAGCTCCTGATAAGCACGTTAGCTGGATTGATTTTGTGTGATGGCCAGCACAGAAATTATTAATGTGGAGATATCAGGAGCCAGATTGGGCAGCTCCTGAGTGCTCAGAATTAAACACAGAGAGGGGAGTGGGGGGATCTGGGCACTCAAATATGTAGGAAAGAAGGAAAGTTCTGGAAACCCATCGTCAGGATGTTCTTTTCTAAAGAAATGTGCTCTCCTTAAGCAGAACCACCAAATTCTTTGTCTGCCCTGTCTTCTCCCACAGGCACAGAGGATCCTGATGGAATGGGATGATCCTTAAGGTCCTTTCCAACCAAACCATTCTGTGACCTTGGTGCCCCATTTTGTGCATCCTCAGGAAAATCTGGATCATTTCAGCCTGGTTTTTATCTAAATCCAAGTATTACCTTTCAAACATTGCACATATTTGACGAGCACGGCCAAAGCAGGGTTCCAGAGGTGGGGAATGCTGCCTCCTCCCTGGAAATGGGGACGGCTACAGACTCATGGGATTTAACACCCACTTCAAACTTTGTAGGCATTTCATGTTGGAGCTGAGGGAAAGAGGTAATTAGGAAAAAGGTGTCAGCCTGGAAATATTGAGGTGCTGCTTGTGCTGTCAGGAGTGAGGAATATCCTGGAAGGGAGAAGATGATTTCCAGAGCCAGGGATGAATATAATCCTGGCTGCAGCATCTGGGTTTAGTGATTAATGATCTCTGAGGATGAGCAGCATTTCAGCTGTGGGATCTGAGCGATCCTTTCTGAAGCCACAGTGGTGTTCATGACATCATGAGATATCCTGAGCTGGAAAGGACCCCCAAGGATCATTGACCCAACTCCTGCCTCTGCAGAGACACCTCAAAAATCCCTCCCTGTTGTTTCAGACTCCCAAAACATGCTGAGCTGGGAGGGTCCCCCAAAGATCCTGGAGTCACCCCATGGGCCCCAGAGGATCATCCCAACCCTCCTGCAGCTCTGGCAGCCTTGAGGCTGTGCCCACTGCCCTGGGGAGCCTGGGCACTGCCCAACCACCCTCTGGGGGAAGAAGAACAACCTTTCCCTAAAATGCAACTTAAGCTATCCCCGACAGAATTTAAAGCATCATTGTCTCTTTCATGCAGTGTTTCCTTTCCAAAAGGTGCTCCCTGACAGCCCCTGCCAGGGAAGGAGAAGGTCACTGAGCACAGGCTGTCAGGGCCCCCAGAATTCCACTGGCAGCTCCTTGCAAATGTGGCCTGAACTGAAGCTGAAGGATCAGACAAGAGGTGCCAGTTTCCTCCCAGAATAGTCCATGTTCCAGCTCGTTAACAAGCTGCATTGATTCCTGCTGATTAATTGGGGTAGGGAAGGTATAGAAACCCCCCGAGTTTTCCCCCAGTTCCCTGTGGTTCCAGGAGGTTGATGGAAGTGGCTTTGTGCCCCAGAGAACAGGTGAAAGGGATTCATTGAGTCTGAGGTGGATCATGTTCAATCACTGAGGAGGAAGAAGCGTTTTCCGAATGTTTTTTGTCACTCTGTGGCTCCGGGAGAGCTCACTGTGAGTCCAGGGGATTTTTGTGCTGAGGGATCACGAAGCAGTAAATGCTGGAATATCCCTTCATTTAACTGACAGACAATAAACATCCCAATCTCACCTGCTGCACTGAAAGGGGATTTTCAGAGTGTGCAGAGCAAGAAACAAACAGGCAGAGGATTCCAAGGTTGGTTCCTGCAGCAGCAAACACGGTTTTTTAGGAGTTTTTGTGTGTTTGGAAATTGGCTGATTTGGTTAATCCAGCCTGATATGTGCCAAGCTGCTGAGCAGCAACTCAGCCCTCCCCCAGCTCCCCATCTCATCCTTCATTAGTTCTGAAAGGCTTCCTGCATAAACCAGGCACTGCAAAGAGTCAGAGGGGGAAAAATGCCCCCCATGAATGTATTTATTTCAGGGGTTTCCTGATGAAAATTTATTTCATGTTCTCCTGATTGAAAGCTTGGGCTTCATGTAGAACAGAGATCTTGGACCCCCAAAAATTGTTGCTGGTCACAATGAAGGAGTTCTGTGGCCTCCTGTGGGGTGGCTGGGGAGGAACTGGGAGTTGATCCAGGGATGTACTGGGCAGAGGTTTGTGGGACTGGTGTCAGTTCCTGTCAGTTCAGACTGGACATCAGCTCCTCACTTTGCTGCTGGAGTGACAAGAGGTGGCCAAGAACATCCTGAGCTGGAAGGGACCCACAAGGATCATCAGTCTCACTCCAGGCCCTGCCCAGGACATCCCAACAATGCCCCCAACCCTCCTGGTTCAGTGCCCAGCCACCCCCTGGGGCAGTCTCACTCCCCTGGTCTCCACCCATGAGCCTTGACCCAGGACAGGCTTTAAGTTTCCCCTGTTTAAGCCCAGGAACACTCAATGAGAGCTCAGCTTAAATTAAACCCAGCACTGGAGTGGCCCCAGCCTCTTCAGACTGGGAGAGTTTTGAGAGCAGGATTTACTGGGGTGTGTTGGAACATGATTTAATGGGCCATAAAATGCTTTTACTCTGATATGCCATTGATCTACGGGAGAGATAAAACTGGAAGGTGTCTCGCTGTGCTATTGATTCACAATATTTTGATATTTTGTATTGCAGTATTCTGATAGAAATCCTGCAAGCTGGTGCCAAACTACATTTAATTAGAGAGAGCGGGTTTAATGGGGAAAAATGGAATTGTTTCACCGGCACTAATTAGTTTCCAGGTGTCGTGAGGGAAGGATTTCTCTGTGCTGGACCAGTTGAGTGCTTGTCATTGAGATTCTGAGGGATTCCCTCACTTTTCTCCAGTCAGACCAGTTGGAAACTGTCCCAGTGCCTGTGCCAGATGTGGCAAAACCTCTGCCTCGGGTCCAGCTGCAGATGTGCCCTTGCCAAAAATCTCAGAAAACGTGTTTATTTCTAGAGCTCCTGTCTGACGTTCTGCTCAGAGAGGAGCTCTGCTGAGAACCATCTCAGAGGTGACATTTCTCTCATCAGTTCCTGATGCTCATTCCCGGCCCTGGCAGCCCCTTTTGGGTGGTTGGGGAGACTTGAATCCCGAATTTGGAAGTATTTTGAGCTGGGATTTGAATTTTGAAGGCACGTGGCCAAAGGCTTTCTCACCTGAGGGAGATAACTGTGAATAGAAGGGGATGAGATGTCCCAGGTGAGGTTTGGTCAGTGTGGAATTCCTCCCTGAGCCCCTGTCACTGCTGGGACCTCTTGGGACCTGGCCTTGGTGCTGGATTTTCTGTGCTGTTCCTCAGGGTTCTGCTTCACACAATCACAGAATTAACTGGGTTGGAAAAGACCTCTGAGATCTTCAAGCCCAACCTGTGACCCAACACCATCTCACAACTAACCCCTGGCCCTAAGTGCCACAGCCAGGCTCTCCTTAAACAGGACCTGCAGGAGATCCTCCCTGTCTCAGGTGTTTTGGGGAATATTCTCTGAAGGATAAAAGTGAACCCACACCATCCAGCCCTTTTTCATTTTTTAATTAAAAAATGCTTAGAGAAAACCTCCCAAACCTCCCGACTTCCCACATACTCACCATTCCTGCTTTTTTCTTACTTCTCCCAGCCCTTCTATTTATGTTCGAGCTTAATCATTGCTTTCCCCTTTTCCCCTCCCTGGTCCCAGCAGAGCCCAAGAGCCCTGGGTGTGTTCCTGAATGCCAAAATATTTGTTGGGACGTGGGTCCTGGATGGGGAAGGCTGTAGAACTTCACTTCACCCACTGCTTTTGGCACCAGGGAAGTGAAGAAGGCTGACAAACCTGAGGTTAATTTGGCTGTTAATTGCTGTCTTCCCCACTCCTGTGGTGCCAGGGCAGGGTGTTTATGCAGAGCCTTCCTCTCCCCTCCTGCCTTTGCAGCTCTGTGCCTCCAACAAGGTGCTGTTGGCCTTACCCATTCCTTCTCTCTCTTCCCTGGATCTCTGTCAGCAACGGGGAAAGGAGAGCCCCGATTCCAGTGGTGCAGAGGGAACGTGAAGGGACAGCTGAACCTCAAAGAGCTCAGTCTGGATTTTCCTCCAAACCTCTTTGATCACCAGCTGAGCTCTTTATCCCCTGGAGCTGCCTCGGGGGAAGGCTGCCCAGAGGTGAGGAATGATTAAAAGGAAATGTTGACAACCTTGTCCTCAGAGCATCACGTATCAACATGTACCGAAGGGAGTTCTTTAATCTCAGAGTCTGATTGCTTTGACTCCCATGGCAGGATTTCAGGGGCAGTTGTCACTTTGTCCCATCACGGCCATTGATGCATTTTAAAGCAAGGTCTTCCCTTTGGAACATACTTTTCCGTGTTTGACACATTCCATTGTGTGGAGCTCTCGGCCTGTCTTGGGGCAGGCAATGGTTAAATCAGGAAACACAACCTTCCTTCCACCCAGCAAATTTATTTAACTAGAGATCCATAAAAAAAAAGTGTTTCTGTGCAAATCTTTGTCTCCCAAGTCTCACTTTGGAGCCTGAGGAGTTCCTGCTGTTGCCTAAGAAACACGAGAAGAATTCAGTTCATTGCTGGGGGGTCAATGAGGTGGGATGTCGCTCCTGCTTTTGGTCTTTCTCTGCTTATCCAGGATTTCCTTGGGAGCACTCATTGTAATTCTGGGAACTCTGCTCATGGTGCATGTCTGAGCTGTCATGGATGCACAGAGGGAGCAGGGGGGCTCCTTCTCTTCTTCCCTTACACAGATTTATTGTAGGGAGAGATGGAGAGGTGAATGAAACTACTGGCAGTGGTGGAAGATCTCGTGTTTGCTCTCTGCAAACAGAGGTTTCTGCTTGGCATGAGGTGTGGCATGAAAACATCTCCAGCGTGGAGCAGTGGGTGCTCCCTGGAGAGCTGAGGCTTACCTGGACTCCTCCACTTGGAGCTGCCCAAGTTCTGCTCTGTGGGTGTCGCTGTGTCCAGGTCTGGTGTATCCATGGTGTGTCCATGGTGTATCCATGGTGTATCCATGGTGTATCTGTGGTGTATCCATGGTGTATCCATGGTGTGTCCATGGTGTGTCCATGGTGTATCCATAGTGTGTCCATGGTGTATCCATGGTGTGTCCATGGTGTATCCATGGTGTATCCATGGTGTATCTGTGGTGTATCCATGGTGTATCCATGGTGTATCCATGGTGTATCCATGGTGTATCCATGGTGTGTCTATGGTGTATCCATGGTGTGTCCATGGTGTATCCATGGTGTATCCATGGTGTATCCATGGTTCCGTGGTGTATCCATGGTGTATCCATGGTGTGTCTATGGTGTGTCCATGGTGTATTCATGGTGTATCCATGGTGTATCCATGGTGTATCCATGGTGTATCCATGGTGTATCTATGGTGTGTCCATGGTGTATTCATGGTGTATCCATGGTGTATCCATGGTGTATCCATGGTTCCGTGGTGTATCCATGGTGTATCCATGGTGTGTCCATGGTGTGTCCATGGTGTATCCATGGTGTATCCATGGTGTATCCATGGTGTATCCATGGTGTATCCATGGTGTATCTATGGTGTGTCCATGGTGTATTCATGGTGTATCCATGGTGTATCCATGGTGTATCCATGGTTCCGTGGTGTATCCATGGTGTATCCATGGTGTGTCTATGGTGTATTCATGGTGTATCCATGGAATGTGGACCTGTTGCTTGTCAGGGATGGTGGATGGTGGATGACCTGGGAGCTCTTTCCCCCTTTCTCCTGCCCTGATGGACAGCAATGTATCTGAGCAGAGACCCAGCAATTCCTCCTGAAATCCAGAGAGGTGATCCCAAGGTTTTGGTCGGGCTGTGAAGCACAAGGGCAGCAGTTCCTGGGGATGCTCAGCTGGGCTGCCTCAGAGGCAGGGCTGGATTCAGAAGTTGTCTGCTGAGAGAGCTAAAACATTTATTAGCACTGTTTAACCAGGGGTCATTTTATATTCATTTCTTCCCAAAGCAAATGGGAAGAAAATTCACAAGTGCTGTTTAAGAGCAAAGCTCGTTTCTGAGCACCCATTAATCTTGGGCCAGAACTGGAATGTGGAGTTTCACTTCAACTGCTAAAGCCATTTTCTGTCTTCTGGAGGCCACTCTGTGACGTGCCCACAGACACAACACATCACCTCAATTAGGTGATCTCTGGATTTGCATCCTGCCCTTGGTGCTCCCTGATCCTGATGGATAATCTGTGTGGCTGCTCTCTCTTCCCAGACAGCGTTGATTAAAGGAATGGATTCCCAGGCAGCTGGAATCCCTGGCTGTGCACATCTGGAATCCCTGGCTGTGCACAGCTGGGACATGGCAGCCGTTGTCTTGTGCTGCATGTCAAACATGTGCAACTCAAAGCCGTGCCCTCTGTGCCCTGCTAACCCCACCTTTCTCTCTCTTCTCTCTGCCCTTTGTGTTCCAGGTGCAAAGAGCTGAAATATGGCAAAGACCTGCCCCAGATCTCCATCATCTTCATCTTCGTCAACGAGGCTCTCTCAGTGATCCTGCGCTCCGTGCACAGCGCCGTCAACCACACCCCGGCTCCCCTGCTCAAGGAGATCATCCTGGTGGATGACAACAGTGATGAGGGTGAGCACAGCTGGCATCTCCCACCTCCACAACACCAGGAGGGGGTTTGGGTTCTTAAAATCTCATGGAGGAGTCGTTCTTTCCCCAGAAGGTGGTTGGGCACTGAACAGACACCCCAGGGCAGTGGTCCCACAGCTCCAGGAGGGTTGGGATGATCCTCTCAAGGACCCTCTTGGGGATGGTGCTGGGCAGGGCTGAGGGTTGGACTCCACGATCCTTGGGGGTCCCTTCCAGCTCAGCACATCCTGGGATTCTGTGGAATGGTGACACTGCTGGGGTGTCCGTGGTGTGATGGTTGTGCTGCTGGCCCCTTTCTCCAGCTTATCCAGCAAAAAGAACAGGACGAACCCCCAGTTCAAATCTGAGGGATTTATAGTTTGAAAGCAGAGCTGGAAGCTGGGAGGTTAAAGGAAACCAGAGAGCCATGGGACCTCTGTGCTCAGTAGCACCCAGGAGCTCTGGTGTCAGGGGATCTTTGTTTCTAGTAACATTTTGGGTGTTGCAGAGATGCTCCTCTGAATATTTCCTGTGGACTTGAGGGATGAGAGTTTTGGAGCTGAGTGAGCTCTTGTGCTCTGGCCCCTTGCAGTGGGGTTAACAGATTTTTCTCTATGTGTGCCTCAGTTTTCCTATTCTTAAATAACCTCCCAGGTTTTATAAAAGTCTGGGACTCTGCAGGGACCCTCCTTCCTGAAATTTTGGTATGAGAAGGATAAATGAAGAGGGAGAAGAGGAAACAAACCCACCCAACCTGCCCAAGTCAGGCCCAGACAAGATAAGGAAAGGGATATTTGGTGACATATGTTGGTTAAACCTCTTGGTCCCTCTTGCAATTCCTTCCCTTCTGGCTTTTGATAACACAGAACTGCAGGAATTGGCTCCATCTGGAAGCATTTTCAGTCTCACATTCTTCCAGGTTGTGTTTTTCTTCCAACATCCAGTTGGATAATGGCACTAGAGGAGTTAAAATCTCCATGAGGAACAGCAAAAGGTGCTTTGCTTCCTGCCTTCTTCAGTCGTGCTGCTTGCTTTTAATATTATATTAAAAAAAAAGATAATAACCACGTGCTGTGGATGCTGGAGGGAGGAACAGGGAGGGCTCATTTCCAGAGGGAATCCCAGAAGTTGCTCCCTGTCTGTGAGGAGAGGAGGTGGGACAGGGTGACCCATTCAAGCCTATAAAAATAGGCCCTCAAACACCACAAGGATGAGCAGCACAGAAAGTTGAAGAATTCTAATTACCAGTGAAAGAAACAGGAGGGGCAGATCCTCAGCAGCTCCAGGGCAGAGCCTGGGAGTGTCCACCAGTGGAGCTCTGGGATTTCAGAGCTGGAACTACTTGGCTGGTGAAGGGGAAGTGCAGGGGATGTGTCACTGGAATATCTGGCACTGCCCAGCACTGAGAGGCTTTGGAATGCCAAAACGAGCTGCTCCTTCCCCAGATTTTACCAATGAGGGAAGGAGAAGAAAGTTCTTTTAAAGAGAACTCAGTGGGAAGAGTTGCTGAGCTTCTGTCCCCATTGCTGTGTCCAAAAAGCCTTTTCCAGCCCTTCAGGAGGTACCAGTGAGCCAAGTGCTCTGGAGACACTGCTGGAAAACACAGGACAACAGAACAAATCCTTCCAAAAAGCATCTCTCCCTAGGCTGAGGCTACAAGAGGCACTGAGGGGCAGGAGGAAACCTCTTCATCTGCTGCTCCATCTTCCCTGGGCTTTGCTGGGAGGGCCAGGCTGGTGCGGGTGGGACCCTGAGGGGGGGCTGGGCAGTCAAGTAAGTGGCCAAATCTTGGGGTGTGTTCCAGCACTTCCAACTCTGGGATTTTATGGAATCTCAGACTGGTTTGGGTTGGAGGGACCTTAAAGATTGTTTCATTCCAACCCTCTGCCATCAGCAGGGACACCTCACACTATCCCAGGCTGCTCCAGCCTGGCCTTGGACACTTCCAGGGATGGAGCAGCCACAGCTTCTCCGGGAATTCCATCCCAGCCCCTTTACCACCCTCCCAGCCAGGAATTCCTTCCCAATATCCCATCTGGTTCCCTCTGGGAAGCCATTCCCTGGCACTTCCACTGTCCCAGGGTGCTCAGAGCCCCATCCAGCCTTGGACACCCCCAGGGTTGTGTTGGGGTGCCCTGTGACACCCCCTTAGCCAGGGAGGGAGATGACCCAAGCAGATGGACAAATCATGGGCAGGAGATGGGAAAATCCCAGTTTCCTTGCACACCTACCTCGAGATTCCCTTGGGATCCTGAGCATCCTGGTGATGGGCCAGGGCTGGTTCTGTCCTCGAAGACATTGGGATGGAATCCCAGGAGAGAGGGTGAAGGGGTTAGTTAATAATGCCACTGCTCTGCCGAGCAGCCTTTGCAGGCATCGTGACAAATGAGATTTTGAAGGAGGGATTTGAAGGAAGATAATGAGGGAACTTGGCAGATGTTTATGAAGAGCTCTTCCCAGGCGTGTAATAATCGACTTGCTCGTGTAAAAGAAATGATACAAACCAGAACATGTCTCTGGGACTCCTGTGTTCACTCTCAGCATCGTCAAGGAGCTTCAGTGACAGCAAAGAATTATTAATGGCAATAACATTGTCACACAGTTCCCACTAATGGGAGGCAATAATTGGGAGCAGCAGTGGCAGCGTCGTGGAGTTGATGCTTTGGATATTACAAACAAAGTCCTCCTAATAAATAGATTTGGCTTCTACAGGAAAATAATTACAGGAATGGAGTGTCTCATGGGCTGGAAGATTTAGAGATGAATCCTGGAGGATCAGGGACTGGCACTGTGTGGGTGTGGCTTTGGAGGCTGGGATGGAACAGGAGGAATTCCTTCAGCCTTCTGGGGATCCTTCAGCGTTTTTGGGATCAGCTGTGGGTGTTGGAGGGTTAAGGCTGGTGAGAAAAGCCTTTGGAGGCTCAGCTCTGTGCACCTGAGAGAAGGTTGACCCCCAGGAAATGTGTTACATCCTGGTTACCGGAAGCAACTTCTGGGAAAGTTCTTCAAGGCTCAGGAAAATCCATGGCTGGAGAGTTTCTGTGTTTGGGTTTCATGGGGGTGTGAAGAGGAACCACAACCCATCTGGGCAACTGAAGAACAAACCACCACATTCCAAAAGACACCTGGGATTTCCAAATCAACGTCAAGTTTTGAAACGAGCCCCGTGGGGAGGCAAAGAGCCACCTGGTTGTTCTGTGCCCTTCAGGAAGACGAGCAGAAGCTGGTGTTTATTTTTCTGACTGGAAAAAAACCCGCTGCTGAAGCCTCATTAGACACTTGTTGCTGTCAGCTTTGTTGTAGAGTGGTGTGTACAACACAGAGCGTGCAAGGAGAGATTAAAGTTAATGAAAACAAGGCTTTCTGATGCTTCATGTCTGCGCTGGAAAGAGAGAAAAGATGCCAACGTGTCATAACAGAGGGGGGGAAAGAATTCCCTCCTCGAAGGAGAAAGCTTGGGGAGTTGTAGCGGGAAGCCCCTTGTCCCCCGAGCTGCACGTTTGATTTTTTAAAGCCTTTTTTGGAGGCTGCTTTTGTTGCAGGGGTGTAATTCCAGAGGCAGCGTGCAGGCTGTGTTTGGGAGCGATAAGGTGCTCCCTGGGTTGTTGGAGGGAGGCAGCACACGGCCCTGAGATGCTGTGTTATCTCTCAGCTGCACACGGCGCCTGTTGCTTAATCATCACCTGGTTTTTTGGGTTAGTTTAATTTTTTGTGTGTGTTTGTTGTCTGTTTTTCAGGGCTTTTAATCTGGGATAGTATCTCTTTGAAAAGCAAACCTTTGGGTGTAAAAGAAACCCTTTGGATGAAAGGCCGCTAAACGGGGCTGGAGACATGCAAAGGGTGGTAATTTAGCTCGGTGGTGTAATGTGTTAGGGACGTGATGGATCATTTTCTTGTTTTGCAGCTCGTTTCAACAGCAACAACAGTGGCTCCTGTGCCTTCCCTCCCCCAGGAGCTGCCTCCGGGTGTTTGTGTTCACTGGGAGAACTGCAAGGAGCTGAGTCACATCCCAGCTTTCCCAGGCGCTGGTCCAGCCCAAGTGCTGAATTATCCAACTGAACACTGAGCTTAACTGGTGCTGAGCTGGTGCTGTCCCACTGAGGCTCTCAGGGCTCCCAGGACACGGGGGAGAGCAGCAAACCTGAACTTCTTGGGGTGTCCTGTGCAGGGCCAGGGGTTGGACTCAATGGTCCTTGTGGGTCCCTTCCAACTTGGGAAGTTCTGGGATTCTATTTTGGTTTCACTGAACCAAATAAACCAGAGACTTCACCCCAGGGAATGGGCTGGAGTTGGGTCAGGGCAGGGGCAGGTTGGATCTCAGGACAAGGTTGTTCTTTCCCCCTGCAGAGGGTGGTTGGGCAGTGCCCAGGCTCCCCAGGGCAGTGGGCACAGCCCCAAGGCTGCCAGAGCTGCAGGAGGGTTGGGATGATCCTCTGGGGCCCATGGGGTGACTCTTGGGGCTGGTGCTGGGCAGGGCTGAGGGTTGGACTCCAGGATCCTTGGGGGGCCCTTCCAGCTCAGCACATCCTGGGATTCTGTGAAATGCACCAAGTGGGACCAGCTTGGCCTGTCACCCCTGTGAGAGTTGATTTATTCATCTGCTCCCCTTTCAGTTTCCTCCTGTAGAGCTGCAGGTAAAAACCTTCAGAGACTCACTTGGGTTTGTGCCTCACTGCAAGAATTGTTGTTGTTTTACTGTTGAAGGAGCTGCTTTAGTGAGTCCCTGCAGCAGAAATCCCACCTGGGGTGGCTTTAGTGTCTCAGGCAGGTGACAATGTGGGACAGGAGGGGTTGGTATCTCCCATGGCACTGGAGCATTCCCAGCCCTGCCTCCCGTGTCCCTCCAGCCTTCAGTGGTTCTGGGATCAGCTTTGGGCTCTGTAGGTTTTTCCCACCCAGCTGAGCCTGGCAAACACAACCTGTTTTCTTTAGGGGTGGAGAGGAGGTGTGGGCCATTCCCAAGGACCATCTGGGCTTTGCTAGATAAGGAATTTTCTGATCTTGGAATTTCTCTGGTGCCATTGGTCTTCGCTCCATCCTTTGTGTGGCAGCACCTTCAGTTCTGGGGCCTTCAACATGACTTGGTTTGGGCAGTGGATGCTGATCTCTGAGCAGGGGATGTTCCTGGCCTGATGTACATGCAGGGGGCATTTTCAGTGGCATCAGGTGGTTCCATTTCCTCTGGCCGACCCATTTACCCGGAGGTTATGAAAGAGTTTACAATAGGTAACATAAGTCATTGCAACTGGCAGATGGTTTTTTAATAAAGCAACAAGTCTTTTGGATTCGAGTTCCTTGGAATTACCCTTCAGGGAAGATCAATGTGGACAGATGGAGAACAAAAGGCTTGAACATGAACCTGCTGCTGTTTGCTCTGGGGTTTCTCTCTGCAAACCTTCCCAGGATTCACAGATTTCACCCTAAATAAACAGCAATGGTGTGGGTGTGCTCTGCAGGATGGTGGGGCACAGAAGAGAAAGGAGTCTCCAGATCCCATGGCAAGGCTTAGTTTGGATGGAATTCCTGGTTGAGCAGCCCCTGCAGATCCACCCACTGGGATCCCTCAGGAGAGCATGGCCCAATGAGGGGCCCTTTCCTTAGGGAGGATGAAGGGGAGCTGAGGGGCCACGTCCCTGCTCCCAACTTGCCTCCTGACTTCTTTGTCTTTTCTTTGCACCCAGAGCTCCAGTTTTTGAACGCTGGGCTGATTATTTTGCAGCCATTGTCACCAGCTCAGTGTCTGGTGGATGTTCTCACTGTCAGCCAGGAGCTGAAGGGGTGGAAGCCCCAGTCTGACCCTGGGAAGATCCATCAGTCGAGGAGATGTTTCCTGAGCTCATGTGGGAGGTGAACAGCTCTGCTGGGACTGAGCTGATGCAGAGCTCTGCACATTTGTGAGTTATGGTTTCCAGCCCACTGGAGTTCATGTGGAGGGGTCTGAGCAGAGCTGGTCCCACAGGACCAGGGGGTGCTTCCACTGATGCTTTCTGACACCACAGCAATCCTGCTTTTTGTGAGGGGACACCTGGGCTAAGGCTCACTGGATGCTTGAACAGGAGTTTTGCAGAGAATTTAACTGTCCAAGGCCAGGTTGGACAGGGCTTGAAGCAGCCTGGTCCAGTGCAAGGTGTCCCTGCCCATGGAGTAGGGTGGAACAAGATGAACTTTAGGGTTTCTTCCCACCAAAATCATTCCATGGCATTTCACTTAGAAATTCATAGGTTTTGGTGAGAGAGGTATCATTTGGAGACTTAGAAATGTAGAGATTTTGGTAAAAAGCCAGAAGGTTTGGATTTAGAAGAATTAGTAAGTGTTAGAGACGTTTGCCAGTCCTGAAAAGTTAAGGTTGGGTATTAAAGGCAAAAATTCTCATTTCCCAGCACAGAATGGTGAACAGAACAGAACTTTAGTGTAAACATGGGGCAAAGGAATGTGAAACGTTGGAGCTGGTTGGTCAAAGGCTTAAAGCAAAGTCTAAATTCGTGGTGTAATGCTGAAGTGATGCATATTCATGAGATAATTTGGATATGCATTAGACAGGTGTAGAAAGGCAGGTGGCAAAGTCCAGGCTGGGCCTTTTGGCACTCAAGAGGGCAAGGGGAACCTTTGCTGGTTGAAGTGGGTTTTTTCCTGGTTCCTGAGGCCAAAAATAAACTTTTTTGTAGCTTGCAAGCAGATCTTGGGTCCTCGAACCAACGGCTTCAAATCAGGCTCTGCTGACCTCTGTGCCCTGAGCAGGCCATCCTTCCCCTGCTGCCATCCAGCTCAGGCAACTCCCAGGAGGACTTTTCCTGTTTTCCTCCTGTTGAGATTAAACCTTCACTGTGAAAGTTGTTTTCATTGCTCAGTTGTTTTAATTGTTGGGCTGTTTTAATTGCTCAGCCTGTGGTGCTGTGCTGAGCTGCATTAATGACTTACCTGCTGACAAAGCCACCTGAGATGCCACTGCTGTGCTTGGGGGGTTTCACCTGCCAACAAATCCCTGGCTCTGCCTCCTTAAAACCATTCAGGAGACACGTTGTCTCCATAAAATTCTGATTTTTCTCTCCGAGTGGAAGTTGCTGAGTTCTGGATGTGTGCGGTGCAGATGCTTTGAACTGAGGAAGGGGCTCATTTGCCTTATTCTTTTTATTCCCACTTCAGCATAAAAGACAAAGGGGACTTTGGGGAATTAGAGCTGTGAGAGGAACCATCCCACAAAGGCAGGCTGAGGAAAACACATTTTCTGTGCCTGGAAGGAGGCGTGGAAGGAAGGGAACTGATGATCCTGTGCCTTTGATGATTTCAGAGCAGATGGGACTTGCTGTTTACTCTGGTGCTCTCCATGGCTGGTTTTCCTTCATGTAGGAATGTTTCCTCCATGCTTGAATCTTTCAAGTATTTCACCACGTGAATGATTTAATGGTGATTTCTTAATTTTCTTTTTTTTTTCTGTTTTGTTCTGGAGAAAGAAGATGTGAAGTGTAGTCGACTATCATTTCAGGTCATGGAGGATATTTTAATTTTCTGCTGTCCTGAAGCTTCATGGGGATAAAAGACATTTTCAGGGACTTCTTCCATGGTGTTAAGGGTCAATGTTGAGGCACAGTGGCATTGCTGAGCTTTTAGAGATCCTCTCCCCAGCAAACCTTTGTGCATTTAACTGATGCAAAGGACCAAGATTTCTGACAAAATGCTGGCACTTTTCCAAAATATTCAAAAACAAGTCATGTTTTAACTTACTGCCCTTTATTGAAACCTTCCATGTGCTCCACCTTCAAAGTCCTGCGTGTCTTTTATACTCAACCTTTGTACTGTCAGGAATTTTCCTGCTGGTGGTGACTCCAGGCTGGCAGATCCAGAAGGTTCTCAGCCACAGTTGCACACAGAGCCTTGGACAACAGAGGAAATGATCTGCACTTTGCAGTGAGCAGAAGATTCGTGGTCAGAGGATCTTCTGAACAAAGCCAAAACTTCTTTCATCCCATCATAAAAGCAGGAGGAGTTTCAACTTCTCTGGTGGCAAAGCTTGGAAAACAAACAGCAAATGCCAGGAGTGGAGGAGTGAGGCTGAGTGAAAAGGGCCAATTTCATCCATGGTTTTGATGTGCTTTGAGTTACTTCAGACGGGATTTGCGGCATTTCTAAGAAAGAACTTGAGCCATTGGAGAGTGTCCAAAGG
>WEKX01001810.1:59759-69938 GCA_013390025.1 Pitta sordida | reverse complement strand
GGCTTCTCTGGCTATGAGGGCTCCCAGGGTTTTGGGGGCTCCTTTGGCTTGGGAGGTTTTGGGGGCTCCCTGGGCTATGGAGGGAATGGGGGCTCCTTTGGCTATGGGGGCTCCCGAGGCTATGGGGGCTCCTTTGGCTGGGGAGGTTATGGGGGACCCCTTGGCTATGAGGACTCCCAGGGCTATGGGGGTTCATCTGCCTTAGGAAGATGGGAGGGCTCTAGGGGCTCCCTTGGCTCTGGACGTTCTCTGGGCTTTGGGGGCTATGGAAGCTCCCTGGGCTCTGGGGGCTATAGAGGCTATGGGGGCTTTGGAGACTCCCAGGGCTCTGGGGACTATAGAGGCTATGGGGGCTATGGAGGCCCCCTGGGTTACCGATGGTTTGGAGGCCCCCTGGGCTATGGGGACTCCTTGGGCTATGGGGGCCTCAACAACTATGGGAGGTCCTACAGCTCCGGCTTCTCCTCCTGTGGCACCGGGTATCCCTTCCCTGGCCCCCAGAGATGGGGCAGGTTCCGCCGCGGGAGCTGCGGGAGTTTCTAAAGCCCAGGACCACCGACAGCCCTGAAGAAAAGCCCAGGGCCTGAGGACATGGAGCAGCAGCGCTGGGACTGGCAGCGTGGGGCAGCAGGATCTGTGTGTGCCCAGCAGCCCCGTGCCCTGAGCTGGATGTGCCCCCAAAGTCCCCTGCACCCCTCCATCCCCTCGGCTGTGCCTGGGTTCCTCAGCAGGGCACTGGTGCCGGAGCATGAGACCCACATCCCTTGTTTCCCCTGGATTTTCTGTACTTGGGTGCTGGTCTTCTTTCTGACATTAAATCCTTGTGGTGTTGCATAAAAACGTCTCTGGAGTTCATTTGCCCTTGATTTGCCTCCGCGAGCAGAACTGCCTTGGGCACTGAGTGAATTTATCAAGGAATCTGCCCTGCTCTACCTCTCTTTAAATTTGGAATGGAAGTTTAATTAGGATATTTTGCAGTACTTTGTTGAGGAATGTTTCTTCAACAATTTAGGGTTATTATCTTCCCCAGGGTTCATGGTAATTGTTATTGCCCTGAGGGTTTCTGGTGACATCTCAAAGGACCCTTAAATCAACCACAGAATTTAACAACCAATTAACATATAATTGCCGCGTTTCTAAACCAGGCATACAACAAAAGACAAACCATGCATAAGATTTTATTTTATTTTATTTGCTGGTTTTTAAATGTTCTTCCTGGGTTTGTTAGGTCTGGAAAGGACAAGGTTTGGGGTGAACTAATTGTGGCCTTCCAGTGCCTGAAGAAGCTCCAAGAAACATGGGGAGACACTGTTTACAAGGGCCTGGAATGACAGGACACGGGGAATGGCTTCAAACTTCCAGAAAAGAAATTTAGTTTGGGTATTTGGAGGAATTTTTTCCCTGTGAGGGTGGGCAGGCCCTGGCACAAGTTGCCCAGAGAAGCTGTGGGTGCCCCATCACTGGAAGTGTCCAAGAGCATGTTGGAGCAACCTGGAATAGTGGAAGGTGTCCCTGCCATGGGTGGAACAAATAAGCTTTAAGGTCCCTTCAAACCCAAAACATCCTCTCATTCTATATTTACTGCTATTTTTTATTAACAGCAAAATATTCCTCATAATCTAAAACATGAGTATGAAAATAATACCAGAAGTTGATGTGATTTTCTAAGCTCCAAGGAATCAGAACACCACGTGATGAAATTATGTATTAAATTATATATATTATATATATTTTAAGACAGCTTTGGCTTTCCCACCTCTTTTCCCCCATTGATTGTTAGACAGGAATGATTATTTTATATTGTACCTCAAGAAATATGATAAAGAGAAGATATTCCCTATCAAAAAAAGGATATTACTCAGTGCTTATGTTTATCTCTTATTAACTCCTCAGTAATTATGATGGTATGAATTAAATGAAGCTCTGTCAGGTCCCCACAATTTAAGTACAGGCAAATTTCTCATGGAGAAGAGGAAGAGAAAAAACATTGCAAGCCACAAATTATGATGCACCATATATTTAATGAGCAAGAAGTGGAAGTAAAAAAAACAATGTTCAGCATAAGAAAGCAGTTGGGTTTATACGGATAAAATGAATCATCCATTTGAAGGCAGTGCTTTACAGCTGGACACCCAGCTCCTGCATGCAATGATCAAAATTCCATTTTTCGCCTCACTGATGACACAGAAAGGCATCAAATCAGAAATGCCAAGCCCCTGCAGTCCCATTAGCTCAGGGAAAAGCTGAGGGTGGTCACCAAGCCGTGGTCACGAACTCAATCCTGAACCCTGGTCACGCATCTCATCTCCGGGTTGTCCCATGGTGGTTGTTCCCGGGGTTCCTCACGGCCCACACCGGTTGTAACGGCGGTAGGATCTCCCGTAAAGCCCCCCCAGCCCCGAATATCCAAGACCCCCGAGCCCTGAGGAGCCGCCAGAGGAGATGGGAACCCCCCCAGCACTCAAAGCATCTCCCACGGCGGCCGATGCCGAGGATCCCACGGTGGTGTTTTGTGGGAAGGAGCTCAGGATGGGGCCGGGAAGGGTCACCACCACAGGCGAGGGTTGGATGACGTAGGTGGAGTCCTGGCACTGCCTCACACAGGGCTCGTTGCAGCTGTTGGCCAGCGGGGTTGGGCCACAGGAGGTGGGAGGACACAGGTCGTAGCAGGACATGGCTGGAGGGTGTCACTGAGCCTGGAGAACAGGGAAGAAGTTGTAATTAGAGTCACGTCATTAAGCTGCTGAGCTGGTGGAGAGTGCCAGGGACTATACAGAGGATGGAATAGCGTGTTGAAAATCCAGTGGTAAGAGTCCCCACGTGGCGTGTGGGAGACCCGGGTTTGATTCCCGCCAGGGAGACAGTGTTAAGAGTTGGACTCGATGATCCTTGTGGGTCCCTTCCAACTCAAAATATTCTGTGATTCTGTGATTCTGTTAGTCTCAGCTTGAAAGGGCATTTTGGTGAAGCCCAAACTTACAGAGGACACCTCAAGGGGCAGCTCTGCCTCCTCTGAGCAGCCTCTGAGAGCTCACATCCCACCACACTCCCCGAGCTCTGGGTGGGGGAGTGAGGAACAAGACTTATGACCTGTCAGAAAAGAGAAGCAAAAGCTTTGCCCCAAAGTAGAAAAGTTAAAATTTCCTCAGCAAGTAAAAATGATGAGCATAAATTTCCCTGGGAGTGTGGGCAGGCCCTGGCACAGGGTGCCCAGAGAAGCTGTGGCTGCCCCATCCCTGGAAGTGTCCAAGGCCAGGTTGGAAGAACCTGGGATAGTGGGAGGTGTCCCTGCCCATGGCAGGGGGTGGAACTGGATGAGTTTTAAGCCCCTCCCAACCCAAAACATTCCATGATTCTGTAAGTCATGTGACACTCACCTGGGAAAGGGAAGAATTACCCTCTCCATGGGCTTGTGTCTTAAACAGCAAAAGAACAAATATTCTGCTTAATTCTCATTTCCTCATCCCCCTTTTTTTGTGATTGTTTCCTCTTACAAGAAAAAGCATCTTCCAGACTCTTTCTGTGAATGGGCAGCAGGAGAAGAGAAGTTGGCAGAGTCCAAAATCATTTGATAAGCAAATTAAATATAAATTTTATTACTGATATTTCAGTTACAGGAAGTGAGGCTCCTCAGTGGAGATGTGCCAAAGTATTGAGAGCATTTTAGGAGTTAATTCAAATCAATCTCATCCCAGAGCACTTAGGAATGAAGAAGGATTTTTTTGCCTGGTATCCCTATGCAAGGAGAGACTTCCTCTCTGTATCGTTCAACCCACTTTGGAAAATTTGAGCCCATTTATCCACCTACAGAAAAAGCTCTGAGAAAAGGAGGTTGTGGACTCTCCTCCTGGAGATACTCACACCCTCCTGCCCAGGGGTGTGGTGGATTCTCCCTCTCTGGGGACATCCCAAACTCACCTGGACACGTCCCTTTGTCACCTGCCTGGGAAGGGACTTGGACTGGGTGATCTCTAGAGGTCCCTTCCCACCCCAGCTATCCTGGGATTCTACTCTGAAAGCCAAAATCTCTGTACAGTCACCAAAACCAGTTGCCGAGCAAGTCACAGGCAGAGATTTTTGAACATTTTGGAACCAAATTATTTGGTGAGATAAATGGAAAATGAGGTCGAAGACTTGCATCCAGCAACCTCCACCTTCACAGAAAAACAACCCTCTCCCAGAGAAAAAGCTGTTTGAAGGTCGTCCCCCCTCCCGCCAGTTGCAGAGCACAAACCTCCCACTGCTATGGACAAGAGAGTGTGAAAACAAAATACAATGAAGGCGACAATCCAGGATTTTGAAAAATAGGAAATAGATCAAGACTTACCCTTTCCACCAAGGAGAATAAAGCAGAAGTGGATGGAAGCTCCTCTGACTCTGCTGCCTTTTATACTCTGGCCCAGAGAGCCTGAGGATCTGAGGCATAATTTGTGCTCTTTACCAGCCAATTACTAAAGGCTTCTCTTATGCAAAATACTCCTGGCTGGTGATTTACTTTTTCCTCAGTGTTTGTATTTCCTGCCTCGATTTAATTTCCTCCCTGTAATGTTTGCATTCCACTCCAGAGGTTTCTTTTATCTTCAAATCTTAGGAGCCCAGTTAATTCCTGGTCAGATGAACTGATTCATCTGAGCTACTGAAGAAATTATTTTGCATCCCAAGGACTGATGACACAGATGAATAAATTTATCAGGCAAGATGGATGTGAACTTCCTTGTGAAACCCCCCATTCCATCATCATGGAAAACACAAATTTTTGATGCATCTCACTCTGAAAAGGCCAGAAATTCCTATTCCTCCCTCAGAATTGGACTCTAGGTTTGCCAAATTCCTCTCAAGCAGCCAGAACGCCTCAAAAATACGGGAAAGAAAATTGTTACAGAAAGAACTTGGAGCTTATTAGACTTTACCTGTCACAAAGGTGAAGAAATACATTATTTGAGGGAACATACTGTACTTTCTTGACTCAGGATGAAAGTGCACCAGCAGCGTCTGATCTATCCACTTAAAATTAGGCTACTTCATTTTCACGAAGGAATTAGAGACACAACTCTTCAATTTGGGAACTGAGTGTCCAAGTCCCTCATCTGAGGAGTCTGCAGTTTAACTTTCTTCCTACATCAAACCCCAGGAAAACAGTCTAGGTCAGGTGGAGGATGGATGCGAATTTTAGGCTGGTCAGAGACGCCCAAAGTCTTGCACAAGCTCAGCTTAGGGGTCATTAAAGACGCCAAACAGTTTTACATTAAATTATTACTTTCCCCGCTAGGCCTTGTGCTATTATGCAAAATTGTTCCCCAAATTAATAGCAGTTACTTACAGAAGTTTATAATGTTCTTTTTTTCCCTCTTTGAAAGGCAATTCTGTCGCTTTCCCTTTGCATCTCTCAAAGAGCATCGCAAGGTGCAACAATTCCATTTCCTTTTCAAAGGCAATTCTGAGATTAAAAAGCGATTGCAGACAATGCACAAGCAGACCTGAGGGCAGGGATCGGTATTCCAAAGCTCTCCTCATGTTTTAATCACTTAGGCAGAGACATGCAAATCACCTCAAAACTGGGAGTATCTTCCCGAACATCTCCTGGGAAATAAATGCTGGTTGGGCACTTCTGAAGAACAAAAGTCTTCAAAGTTCACCAAACATTTTCCAACGACCACTCAGACATGCAAATGATGAATTATCAGCAAATGGGCAGGTATGGGACACTCTTTGAACATGACCAGGTTTAAAACTGATGACCAAGATTACTAATGAGTTTCCCAGATTTCCCCAGGAACTCGAGTCTTTCCATTTTCTCCTTGATCAGTGTTTGCAGAAAGTCGTGTTTTGAAAGCCCCAGTTCCACTCGTGAGTCACTGGATGTCCTTAGGTGGGGTGACACCATGGATTGAGGGTCTGCTTCCTGGGGATTTACCAGACTTGCCTCAATGTTCTTATCATTGCACCCACCGTGACATAAAAATGTTTAAAAAACACACCCTGGGCTGATCCCCCAGCAGGAAAGGGGAGGGATCATGTCTCTGTGTCCCCTCAGGTGAGATCCCACCCGGAATCCTGCATCCAGCTCTGGGGGAGCAGCACAGGAAGGACATGGAGCTGCTGGAGCCAGTGCAGAGGAGGGGAGCAGAGGGATGGAGGAAAGGCTGGAGAATTGGGAATGTTCAGCCTCAGGAGAGGAGAAGCTTTGGGGTGACCTGGGGGTGTGACCCTTCCAGGAGCTGAAGGGGCTCCAGGAAACACGGGAGAGACAATTCCCAAGGACCTGGAGTGACAGGACAAGGGGAATGAGTTCACATTGACAGAGAAGTTGTTTAAATGGGATATTGGAAAGAAATTGTTCCCTGTGAGGGTGGGGAGGCTCTGGCACAGGTTGTTCCATGGATACCCCACCCCTGGAAGTGTCCAAGGCCAGGTTGGATGGGGTTTAGGACAGCCTGGTCTGGTGGAAGGTGTCCATGGCAGGCTTGGAATGAGATGATCTTTAATGTCTCTTCCAACCCAAACCATTCCACAGTTGTATGAATTCCTTTATAACAACAACAATGTGGTTTTTAAAACCAACTCATCAAAAGAGACAGAGATGATAAAAAAGGCCCCAAGTCCCCTTCTGAGGGTGATCATATGTCCAGTTAGTCTGGCTGGCTCAATCCTTTCACCCCAGGACCCGAAATCTTTGGGATATTGCTCATTGCAAGTAGTACAAAGAGCAGTGACCCTAAATCTCGCCGTCCCGTATCAGGGATGAAATTGCAGACTCAGGACTTCAATTAAAGCTCCTGCTGTGACAGTAGGTGGTGCTCCCATGTGTGGGACCAAACTGCCAAAGAGCAGAGAAAATTCCTAAGCAAATTGAACTTTGACTCATCCACGTTTTGGAAGGTGGAGTCAGCAGGACAAAGTCGGGAATATTTAATGGATGCAAACCAGAGATGAAAGAGGCCCCATGGATCGTGGGTTTCATCCATCGCCAGGAGAAGTCCAGGCAATAAACATAAGCAGCAAACAAACCAATTTCACTACTGGGAACCCACAGGCAAATCAAACCAACAACTCATGCAGGTGCTGGTTAGTAAATGTGCAAGGATGTCTCGGATCCTCCAGGCAGCCTGAGAAAGCTATAAAAGCTCCTCAGAGCCTTCCTGGCTCTTCCCTCATCCCTGTGAGCTCGGCAGATGCTCCAGTTCTGGTTTCCAAATTTGGTGTTTTGCAATTACATTTTATTTTTTATAGCCCTTTACAGAATTTGGTATTGAAATATATTTACACCAAGAGGGTCCTGCAAAAACTGTTTGTGGGGTTTTTTTCTATGGGACTGATTTGTTCTATCTCTTTGGAAAAATTCCTTCCCTGTGAGGGTGGGGAGGCCCTGGCACAGGTTGCCCAGAGAAGCTGTGGCTGCCCCATCCTTGGAAGTGTCAAAACAGGGAAATGGTGCTTGATGATTGCGTTTGCTTTTAATTTTGAAGTGAGCTGAAGATCAGACTCTTCTGACACAACTTCTGAACAAAACATCTCAACTTTGGAAAGAGTTTAGATGTGCAGGGGTTTTACTTCTAGGAAAAGGTTTGGTGCAGTTGATGAGACAGGGATTGCAAGGGCAGAAAAATGGACTTCAGCACGAGAAATATCCACCTGAATACGCTAAAGACACTTTCACTGCAGTGCCTCAGTCATAACTCTGTGCAGCCATTGACGTCTTTGGGATTCGTCATGTTTGATCAGGCAGCAGCTTCAGCCGAGGTTGCAAAAAATTGTATTACACATTTCATTCAGATCAATCTTGTGCTGCATTAGAACATCAAACTGCCAGCTTTCCATTTGCTTCTGTTGTTTATTAAGAAAAGCTACTCCCTAAAATCATTAATTCTTTCATGGTTTTCGTTCACCTCCTTTAATTTAGTTGCGCTAATGACTGCAGTCAGTGAGACTTCATCACCTGCTTTCCCTGGGTTTTATTACAACTCAGCATCAGTCTGGACAGACACAGACGAAGACTCCAAGCAAGACATTTTTATGGAGCTCAGCCTGTGTGTGATTTGGGCTGACAGGATGTTGAGTCATCCAGAGCCTTGAGGTAAAGCTTTTCCAAATGTTCTTCCTTCAGGAATCTGAGCTCCCAGTGTCTCAGCACCGAATTTATTCCAACACAGTCGAGCTGGAACAAAGCAGTCCCTGATAAAGTTTGGCTTTACCACACAAAACAGATAAGAGACAAGCTATAAAGACATATTTCAAAAGGGTTAAAACTTAAACATCTTTTGAATTTAGTCCTTTAATGTCTTTCTCATGGACGTGTTTCCCAGGCCAGCAAATTCCCAAGGCCCATTCCCTTGTGAAAACACTCCACATCCTTGTGTTCCTCCTCTCCAAGACTTACCAGGGTCTGAGCTCAGCTGCCAAAAGGTGCTACAGCCACTAAAAAGGTTCAGGGCTGAACTCAAACAGGTTCCCCAGCTCTCCCACCCCCTTCTCCCTGAGCAAACTTAGCAGAGCTCCCTTCTTTGAAAGGGATCTTCCCAAACATCACATCTTGGGAATGCGATTTCCTTGGGAAACAGGTTTCCTGTTTATGCCTCAACACAAGACAGACGCACAGCAGGTGAAGATAATCTTTTTCTGGCCTTTCATAAGAGGTTTCAGGCTTGATTTAATATGCATAGAAAAAAGAAAAATAATTTTCCACAACTGAAATCGGACTCGTTGTCCTTTCGCAATGGGCATGAACTTATTTACTTGGTATTTTCTGGAAGTGATGACGTGAAAAGGGACCTCAAACAAGCTGGAAAAGGGGCTGGGAGAAGAAAGAAGCACAGGCAGACCCGGGGTATGATGCAGCACAAATTTAATGAGGCTGAACGGAATATAAAGGTAAGGAATACATTTCTATGGCCCATTAAGGACAGAACCCACTCATCCCTCTCGCAACAACACACTCAGCAAACAGAAATTCTCCTTCTTCATTGATTAAGTGAACTGTACTAACTCAGCCATGCAGGACAATTTCTAACAATAACATACTTCTCCTATTATCCAATAATTAAAACAAACAAACAAAAAAAAGCAGGACAAGACATTTGATCAGAAATATCAAGTAAAGCATAAAAAAAGACAAGCAAAGGCCTGATTTGAGGAGGTGTGAAGATCCCACGGCACCGCTGACTTCAGGTGGAGTTGTGGGTGTTTAACACAACATCTGAAAACTGTGGCCGTGAGCTCAGTCCGGTCTCAGGTTGCGCTTCAGAATTCCTGGTCATTTTTCCTGCTTTTTCCCTCATGGAAAACTTTAACAGGGCCCATAAAAGCCGTTGCGGAAGGTGTTGTAGCGACGGTAGGGCCGGTTGTAGCCACTGCCCAGCCCGGGGTAGCCAAAGCTCCCAAATCCCAAGGAGCTGCCGTTGGAGATGGGAACCCCCCCAGCACTCAGAGCACTTCCAACAGCTGCGGATGCCGAGGATCCCACGGTGGTGTTTTGTGGGAAGGAGCTCAGGATGGGGCCGGGAAGGGTCACCACCACGGGCGAGGGCTGGATGACCACGGTGGAGTCCTGGCACTGCCTCACACAGGGCTCGTTGCAGCTGTTGGCCAGAGGGGTTGGGCCGCAGGAGGTGGGAGGACACAGGTCGTAGCAGGACATGGCTGGAGGGATGGAGGGAATCTGAAATACAGGAGCAGAGTGGATGAAATCTAGGGGTTTGTTACCCTTACATTGAGCCAGTTCAGGGATCAGAACAGCAGCTTTCCAAGGATCCCTTTAGGAGTCAAGTCTGGAGCAAATTGTGAAGAAAACCAAATTCTTAATGGGCGCCACAATATAAGAAAAATTTTTCAGTTGTTTGGGGGAAAGGAGGATGGGGAAGGGTTTTGAGGGGAAGCGTGTGAGGAGCAGCTGATGGCACTTGGGGTGTTCAGCTGGAGAAGAGGAGAGGGAGGTCAGACCCCATTGCAGTGACACCTTCCTAGGGAATGGCAGAGGAGGGGCAGACCCTGATCTCTGCTCTGGGGGCACCAGGGACAGGAGCCAGGGAATGGCCTGGAGTTGGGTCATGTTGGATCTCAGGACAAGGTTGTTCTTCCCCCAGAGGGTGGTTGGGCACTGCCCAGGCTCTCCAGGGCAGGAGGCACAGCCCCAAGGCTGCCAGAGCTCCAGGAGCGTTGGGATGATCCTCTGGGGACAGGGGG
>WEKX01001810.1:43136-59500 GCA_013390025.1 Pitta sordida | reverse complement strand
CACTTCCTTATCTTGTGGCAAGTATATCTGACCACAAGTGTCTTTCATCTTAAAATATTCTGGGCCACCTTAATTCCTGGGAACAGTGGAATGATTAATTCAGAAGGATTTGTTCTGCCTTCAAAACCCTTTTGGATCTGCTTGGGGGTCATTAGAAGAGATTAAGTATCATTTACATAATGCAGTCCCTGGTACCTTCCTCTGCAAGGTAAATCCTGGTGGAAATCGTGATTCATGGCTTTTGGAAGTCAATCTATGAATTTCTGGGGGGTTCAAGTTGTTTTTACAGAATCGTTGAGGTTGGAAAAGACCTCCAAGGTCACCTGGGCCTGATCTCTTTGGAGTTAAAACAAAAATCCACAAATTCACTTTTATTTTTATCCCTNTGGTACCTTCCTCTGCAAGGTAAATCCTTGTGGAAATCATGAATCATGGATTTTGGAAGTCAATCCATGAATTTTGGGGGACTTCAAGTTGCTTTATACAGAATCATTGAAGTTGGAAAAGAGCTACAATGTCATCTGGGTCTGATCTCTTTGGAATTAAAAAAAAAAATCCACAAAATCACTTTTATTTTTATCCCAGGTCTCAAAATATCAGCAGCTGTGTTTAGGTTGACGTCCACATGACAAAATACGTTGCTTTGTTCGGCAAGAAGTTTTACAGCTTTACCGGTCTCAGATGTGCAGACAGAAGTTGTTAAATCCAAGAATTCTTCCTTTCCTGGAGAGCCTCTCCATCCCTGGAGGTGTCCAAGGAAGGACTGGACGTGGCACTCAGTGCTCTGAGCTGGGGGACAAGGTGGGGATGTGGCACAGGTTGGATTTGAAGATCTTGGAGGCTTTTTCCAACCAGAATGATCCTTATTTTATTGCAACATCCATTTCCCCTGCTGCGTCTGGCACTGATGCGTCACGGACCAACAGCTTTCAATTGGAGAATTGTCAAAAATCCATAAAGGGTCAACAATTTCTTCAATGGGAGTGGATTTTTCTGTCACTCTAGAGCAACCTTGGGATTGCAAAAAGACATTGAGCCTCTTCTCCAAGGGGGGACTTGCGGGATAAATAGTAAAGGGGGAAAATCCACAAGCAGTTCCAGACAGAGAGATTGCTGAGGATTTGTTCTCCTTGCAGTTCAGCTACTGAGACATGTAAATCAGCCCTAAATTAGGGCCGTCTTTGGGAAGATCCCCTGGGAACAGAAACTTGTTTGGCTTGGGCAGAGGTTCCCGAGAACTTCAAAGTTTATCAGAAGCTTTATTAAAGAGCCAGGATGCAAACTATGGCATTATGTGCAAATTTAACATACCTACATTTGACCTATATTTGAATTCTCATATCATCTGTTTAATAATGTATTATTAAGATTTGGGAGTGCAGGGCAGTAATTGGGCTGTAAAAATGGTCTTTTTTTTATATATATATACAGAAATTAGAGCTTTAAATTAAAAAGAAAAGCACAAGTCCTGGTTTAAGCCATCTCATATTTCAAGGAGATTCTCCAATATATTCCCCTGGCTGCCTTTAACTTCCCCAACCCTGTCCACTCCTCAGTATTTCTCCATATTTTAAGGGATTAGAAGCCTTTTTCATAAACAATTTCCTCTCTAGCAGCTGTTTGAGGCACCTAAGAGATCACCTAGTTTCAATCCCAAACACCTCCATCCCAGTTTCTCCAACCTGGCCTTGGACACTTCCAGGGATGGGGCAGCCACAGCTTCTCTGGGAAACCTGTGCCAGCCCTTCCCCACCCTCACAGGGAGGAATTTCTTCCCAATCTCCAACCTAAATTTCCCCTCTGTCAGTCTGAACCCATCCCCCTTGTCCTGTCTCCCCAGTTCCTGAGGAACAGCCCCTCTCCATCTTCCCTGGAGCCCCTTCAGACCCTGGGAGGAGCTCTGAGGTCTCCACACAACCTTCTCTCTCCAGGCTGAACATTCCCAGCTCTCCCACCTTGTCTCCATAGGGGAGGGATTCCAGTCCCTTTATCAACTTCGTGGCCTTCTCTGGACTTGCTCCAACAGTCCCACATCCTTCTTCCCTTGGGGACCCCAGAGTTAAACACAATATTCCAGGTGGGATCTTACTGGGGTAGAGGAGAGGAGAAGAATCCCCTCCTTCAACCTGCTCGTGCCTGGAATTGTCCCAGCTCAGGTGCAGGACTTTCCACTTGGCTTTGTTGAACTTCACAAGGTTGGCACAGTCCAAATCCCTCTGGGTGGCAAATTATTTCAGCCAGAAGAGGCACCTGTAGCTCAAGGTTGTTTAACTCAGCCAGACCAGCTGCCTCTGCTTGGCATCACAGTTTTATTGCACCCACTGCTCGTTAGTGGCTGTAATTTGTTTCTCAGCCCAGGCAGATGAACAGGACACATTGCAGGTGTGATTTGAGATGACTTTTGGTGCAGGCAGAGCCTGTGATTTGAGCTGTGCCACTTCTGCCACTCAAACAACTCCCCTGAGGGCAAAGGTGTTCTAGCACAGGTAGATACATAATCCTCAAGGTTCAGAACTGAATGGAGCTCATTTCACTGCTAATTTTATTCAAATTCTGTCATGAAGAACTTTAAAATCACTAAAGTTTGAGGTTTGGTTTGACATCTTGCTGTGGTCTAATAAGCTAAAGCAGTTTATGTTTTAACTTCCCTTTTTGCCAAAAAATAAATGTAACTCAGTTCTGCATGCACGTGTGGGGTATTTCTGCAAAGAACCAGGTCGTTGTGCTGGAATTCCACTGGGAACAGTAGAAAACAACACCAAAAACTCATTTATGCTTGAAAGAATCTGTTGTTTAATCACCAGAACCTCTGCAAAACAGCACACGCAAAACAGGTGGGTTTTATTTATGTTTTAAATACATCTGAGGGATTTTTTTTTCAAATGCAGATTTTAATTATTCTTCAGATTGGAGGAGGGCAATTAGTGCTGCTCTACGCACGGCTGTGGGTGTGAGATCCACCTTCCTGGCAGAGCAATGTCTTGGTGCCATCAAGGCTGGTGGATGTGTAATTTAATCCATCACCTTGGAGCAGGGCTTTGCTTAAAATAATTGGGATAAATCCCTTGTACAAGGTGTTGTTTAGTCATTTAGGAAGGAAAAGATCATCTGACATGTTTGGAGCTGGAGATTCAGGATTAACACCTTGAACACCTTCCCATCCCATGGAATGACTCGGGTTGGAAGGGACTTTAAAGATCATCTTGGTCCACCTCCTGCCATGGGCAGGGACACTTTTCACTCTGACAGGTTAATCCAACCTGGCTTTGGACACTTCCAGGGATGGGGCAGCCACTGCTTCTCTGCGAAACCTGTGCCAGGGCCTTCACACCCTCACAGGGAACAATTTATCCCTAATTAATTAATCCCAAAGTACTTCTGCCAACCCCCTTTCAAACAGAGGAACAGAAAGAAATTTTGCAAGACGTGAGATTTTTGTTAAAATTTTTCTGTGCTTTTCCAATAAACAGCAGGAGACTTGAGTTGTGATGCAGCATAACTTTAATGAGAGAAAAAAAAGCAGAATAAAAAAGTACAACGTGTAAGTTTACATCGTTAAGATTCAAGAAGAGCTTATATGGCTTTTCATCCTGGGTTTGTTCCCTCAGTGACGCCACAGCCTGAGACAATAAAGTCCCATTCACAGCAGCAAGGAAGAGAAATGTTCCATCAGAAATACGAAATATCAAAGAGCAAGACAAGCAAGGCCTGGGTTTAGGAGGTGCAAAGCTCCCACAGCTTCCTTGAATTCAGGTGTTGTTGTGGATGTTTAACACCCCACCTGGAAATCGCGGCTGTGGGCCCAGTGAGGGTGTTCTCCAGCATTCCTGGTGGCTTTTCCCTTCTTTTCCCTCCTGCTCTAACACGGGTCACCAAAGCCATTCCTGTAGGTGTTTTAGCGACGCTGGGGCCTGTTGTAGCCAAAACTCCCCCATCCCGAGGAGCCGCCAGAGGAGATGGGAACCCCCTCAGAGCTCAGGGTGCTGCCCACGGCGGCCGATGCCGAGGATCCCACGGCGGTGTTTTGTGGGAAGGAGCTCAAGATGGGGCCGGGAAGGGTCACCACCACGGGAGGCGGTTGGATGACATAGGTGGAGTCCTGGCACTGCCTCACACAGGGCTCGTTGCAGCTGTTGGCCAGAGGGGTTGGGCCGCAGGAGGTGGGACAGCACAGGTCGTAGGAAGACATATTTCTAGGAGAGAGGGAAGGCTGGAGAACAGGAGGAAAATTAATCCAATTTTAAACCTGTATTAAGTTCATGGCAGTCACGTAGGAGGGTAAGAGACGTGCAAGTACCCAGAGAAGGTGGTCGGAGAGGTCACCACTTACCAGATCAAAACCCGCTGAGGACAGTGGGAATCTGTCCTTTTACACTTTAATCTTTACATTTGAGAGGTTTCTCTTTCTTTTATGAGGCTGCTCTCAATTGTGCTGCCAGTCATGGAAAGTCTGTCCAAACTCAACCAGCAAAGGGATTTCCCATCCTTTGGTTGTGTCCCTATGGTTCCAACCAGGTTCATGGCTGTTCACCCCCTCAGTGATCCCTAGGAAACCTCTAAAATGGAGCATAAAGCTGCTTGTTTTGAGATAATTCTCTCAGTATCCTCCAAGTCCTGCCTCATTGCACGTTGTTCCACAAATAAATACAGCAATTTTTTTTTGGTAGAAATCAACCTTTCCAATTTCCCTTCAAGGTAAAAAAGCAACACAGAAATATTTATGAAGAACTAAGAACAATGAAAAGCAAAAAAGAAAAAGAATAAAAGAAAAGCATCAAAGCGGCAGTTTAGCATTTAAAAAGACAGTGGGGAGGTTCAGACTTACCTGTTCACCTGGCAGAATAAGGCAAGAGAAGAGGATGGAAGAGGCTTGTGTTGAAAAGGCTTTTATACCATGGTCCAGCTGCCTGAAGACCAGAGATATTTATTATGCATGAAATTCCTTAATAATCCATATTTTGTATGCAAAACCCACCTAACTGATCGACTCTCGTTGTTTGTCTCAAAATCTCTCTTGGTATTGCTCTGGTTTCTTTCCCTCCCCTTATTACATCCCCAGCCCTTTCATCTTCATCAATGTGCTCCCACTTAATTGCTGTGATGACTTGTGTGAATTAGAGCAGTAATTACGTTGCCTCCTGAGGGCAAAGTGCATTTTAGTCTTTGTTTTAATTATTAAGACACTGCTTAAGGGGAGTGTGTGTGATGTTTAGTCCTTATTCAAGACTTCACTCCTTGGGGTGAATAATCAGCTCCGAGGTGGTGGCCTGGGCTCAGCCCACAAATGAGGGCTCAGCTTTACCACAAGACGAGATGCAGAGGAGATATTCCCAAATTTTTGGCACTTCCCACACAAACCCAGGGCTGAGAAGAGCAGCACATTTCCATGAGTATTGCAATGCTGTAAGAAAATTAAAACAGGCAAGAACTGCTGAGCAAGGAACGTAAAACACGTTCTTACTTGAGCTAAGCTCGGTTTTATGAACACAGCCAATCCAAACACATGTAAACCTGCAATTCTTTACCCAAACATACAATTTAATATTATTTCCATGGCGGAGTCACCCTCATCCCCGCCTGGAATCCCAGGATGTGCAGCAATCATCACGACAGATTAAACACGAATGTGAACATTGAAGACGGCCTCCAAATATTGGGTTTTAGAGGCTCTATCTGAGCCAAACTACGGCGTCAGGAGAAATTACACCCAGCAGTTCTTCATTCCATTTATCGGGACACGATTTGTTACACAGCCCTGACTGGAATCCAACCTGCTGGAATTACCTGCAGAGATGGAAAATATGCAAAAAAACAGGGATTAGTTGTCTCCTCTCAGCACCTCAGCGAGAGATAAGAATTCATTCTAAATGGAGAGTGGCTTTAAGCAGAGCTTGGCTTGGGCTTCAGAAGAACAAAGGACTTCAAAGTCCCCAACACCTTCTCACTAAGGGTTCCAATATGCAAAGTTTGGGGTTCCCTGATGTTCGAGGAGATCTCAGAGCTCCCATCACCTGGAAAACAACTTAATTTCAAAGTATGTGGGTCAAGATCACTCAGAGGACTTCACGAACTAATTCAAGGTAACCACTTTCAGAAAATTTAATTATTTTAATAAATGTTTTTTATAATTTATCATTAAAAAGTTAAGCCAAACCTTCATCTTCTGTAATTCTTCATGTTTTGTCTGCAAGAAAATTCTCCTTTTCTATACAAGGTTTTTCTATAAAAGAAACTCCTTTTTCTCTCTTTCCTCAAAATCTCTACTATCCAACATACAGCCTTGGCAGGTATTTTAAATATCTATATATTTTTAAAAATTCAGATATTTAAAAAAGCCATTTCCTTCTAGTAGGTGAAATAACTCACCCAAAGAATTCAACTCCCTTTCATCTGTAAGACTGAGATAACCAAGGAATGCTTCCTCTTCCTCATTCTTCCCTCTGGGCATGGAAATAGTTTGTCTTGGAGGGTAGATAATATTTAAAATAAATAAAAAAAAAAAGCCTCGTTAACAGCCTGGAAATGTTTTCATTGATATCCTGCCAGTTTGGTAATTGGCACCCAGAGCTCACACAGAAGCTTGGAAGCCTTTGGGTGGTGAGCCAGGACACCCCAGCTGTGGTTTACGGACCAGGGATGAAGTTTCACACTCTCCACACTCAATTAAAACCTTTTGTGTAACAACTCAGCACTTCCCCGACAGGCGGGTGAGGCCCCAAATTGCTGAAAGAGTTGACAAATTACTGCATGAATTGAAATTTGTACCGTTGTGGTGACTCCAGAGCCTGGAGTGTGATGGGACAAGGCATTCAAATGATCCTCAGATCTTGGAGATGAAAGAAGCTTTGAGGGAGGTTTTACATCTGGTGCCAGGGTGAGACCAGACAGGGACATAAACCATGAGCAATTCAACTACTGGGAGCAAGTCAAGCTGCTGCAACATTATTTATGTAATTGAAGTTATTTGAATGCCCCAAATCTTCCCAGCCTAAGAATCTCTTCGATTTTTCCAAAAAAATTGCCTGGTTTAGTATTTTTAGGGACTGTTGCAAATCTCATTTAAACCCCAGGGGTTTAGTTTTAGCAAAAGCAATTTATTTGCAAGGATTTACTATTTGCAAGGACCTGGAGTGACAGGACAAGGGGGAATGGGTTCAAACTGACAGAGAGGAGGTTTAGGTGGGATATTTGGAAAAACACTTTACTGTGAAGGGCGTGAGGCATTGGAAAAGGTTTCCCAGATCAGCTGTGGCTGCTCCATCCCTGGAAGTGTCCAAGGCCAATGTGGGACAGCGGAAGGTGTCCCTGTCCACACAACTGGATGATCTTTAAGGTCCCTTCCAAACCAAACCATTCATCCATAATTGCATGGAATCTTTCTTTGCAGCCTGCAGCTCCAGGTCAGAGTTATTGAATCCACCCCTGAATTTCTTACAACAAATCTCGTTCTGTGCCAGGTTAGATCCATTCAGCAGGATCATAAAATGCTTCCAGCCTTGAGAATAATTTCTTGGCAAAGATACCAAGAGTCAGGAGTTATGATGAGTCAGTATGGAATCAGTCTGCATTTCTGCTGCAAAATTAGCCACGTTCTTGATCTCATTGTAAATATATGCTGTTCTTCTCTAGTCAGTGACCCTGTTATTATTCATATCATGTCATTGCCTTGTAGTGACCATGTTATCATGGAATGGTTTGGGTCAGAAGGGACCTTAAGGACCACCCAATTCCACCCCCTGCCATGGGCAAGGACACCTCCCACTATCCCAGGTTGCTCCAAGACCCATCCTCGTCCAGGGATGGAGCAAACACAGTTTTCCTGGACCAGCTGTGCCAGGGCCTCCCCACCCTCACAGGGAAAAATTTCTTCCCAATATCCAATATAAATATCCCCTCTGTCAGTCTGAACCCATCCTCCTTGTCCTACACCCCAGTTCCTGATGAACAGCCCCTCTCCAGCATCCCTGGAGCCCCTTCAGACCCTGGAAGGAGCTCTGAGGTTCCCCACATGACCTTCCCTTCTCTAGCCTAAACATCCCAAATCTCCCATCCTAGTGATGATCTACCCAGTGATAAATCTCACCCAGAGGAAGTTTCAAAAGAAAATCTGAGAATGAAAAAAACCAACAGAAGACTGGAGATCCCATAAAAGCATCACTTTATTAAGACCTACAAGTGGATTAAAATACTGCCAAGCAAGAGGTTTCCTCATGGGAAGAATGGCCCAGCTCATGGATTGTGTTCCAAAGACAGAGCTCTGCTTTCAGGGCAGAATTGCACCTCCACAATCAAGTCCCACCTCCTCCCTAAATTAATTTACACCAGGTAGTACCAAACAACATTGAGAAGCAGCAGAGTTACAGACTTGATTAGAAACATGGAGTAAAACAAGAGTAGAGGCCTCATTTTAGGGAGTGACAAATTCCCACTGCTCCCTTCACTTCAGGTGGAGTTGTAGTGGTCTGAAACTGCTGTGGTCGTGAGCTCAAGTCCTGCTTTGGGTCATAATGCAGAATTCCTGGTCGTTTTTCCTGCTTTTTCCCTCACGGAAAACTTTAACAGGGCCCGTAGAAGCCGTTGCGGAAGGTGCTGTAGCGACGGTAGGGCCGGTTGTAGCCACTGCCCAGCCCAGGGTAGCCAAAGCTCCCAAATCCCAAGGAGCTGCCGTTGGAGATGGGAACCCCGTCAGCACAGAGGGCACTTCCCACAGCGGCCGATGCTGAGGATCCCACGGTGGTGTTTTGTGGGAAGGAGCTCAGGATGGGGCCAGGAAGGGTCACCACCACGGGCGAGGGCTGGATGACCACAGTGGAGTCCTGGCACTGCCTCACACAGGGCTCGTTGCAGCTGTTGGCCAGAGGGGTTGGGCCGCAGGAGGTGGGACATCGCTCGTAGCAGGACATGGTGGCTCTGGGATGGAGGGAATCTGAAATACAGGAGCACAGAGGGGGTTGTGTTGCACTTGTGTTGGATCAGCTCGGTGGTTGGAACAGCAGTTTCCCAAGGATCCCTTTAGGAATTGAGCTGAGCAAGAAACAAAATTTGAAATATTTTACAAGTCAACAGATGCTGAAATGTCCTCTTGTAGTTGTTGAAGATCCAGTGGCAGAACTGGCAGCAGAACAAAAAGAAACACACCTGTGTCATTACTTTAATTTGAGTGTTTTGTCTCTTTGCAGAGACACCGCTGGGACCCAGCTCCAGGAATTTGGAGCATTGTAGGAATAATAATTAGCAGAAATACCTGCCCACAAATGTACTTGTGGACGCAGTTCAATAGGCTGCTGGAAAACGAAATGAAAAAATTATTCTCAAGGCTCCAGTTTTGCTTACAAAGAGGTACAAATTTCAGTGTAATTAAGTATCCTTGAAGATGAGACCTTTTGAGAGCTTCCCAAACTTCTCCACAGACGTGCCACCTATGAGAAAGGCAGGAATACACTGGATGCTCCCTGTGCCTGGTTCCGCCACACCAATTAAATCCTACACCCACCCCAGTCTGGTGGGTGTTCAGCTCTCCTCTGCTTTTCCTCTTTTTTTTCCCTTAATCCTCACAATCCCTGATCCCATTTCTCTAAATTTCAGATGTCGTTGCATTCTCCATAACATAATTTTAACATTTAGGAACCCAGGTGACATTTCAGGCATTGCAGAGGTTGGATAAGACCCCTAAAGTTATAAAATTCTACTTGAAATAAAACTGGGTCTTCTATTTTTCAGAGAAGAGTTGGAGTTTAAAAGGACCTTTAAATATTACATAGTTCCAAACCATTGCACAGTTATTCTACCCTTTCACTGTCAATTTTTATTAGTAGTAGTAATATTATTTTAAATATTAATATGTGTATTTAAAATCAATATATAAAATAGTATATTTTAATAGCAGTAGTATCAGTAGATATAAGTCAATTAACAGGTCTGAAAACCCACAGCTGAATAAATTTATATCCCAAATTCAAGGATCTTTATAGTCAAGTCAGAAATTCTGCAATTCAAACAGCAAACCCCAACTTTTTAAACAGAAAATGTCTCCACCCAACATACCCAGCAACAGGCAGAAAACTGTGGAGGAAAAAGGAAAAAAATAAAAAGCAGCAAGCTTGTTAAAAGGTAAGAATTCAACAAATGGAGAAAGAAAAGAAGATTTGGACTAACCTTGTTCCCAAAAGAGGAAAGAGGGGAGAGAAGTGGTAGGAAGGAGTTGAGTTGGTTTTTATACTCCTCTCAGATGGCCTGGGGACCACAGACATCCTTTGTACCTGAAATTAGTTCCCAACAAGTACATCCCGAATGCAAAATGCTTCCAAGTGCTTAAATGTCTTTTCCTTAGTACTTATTACTTTGTTTTTGTTTCCTTATCTTCTGCCAGACGTTTTCTGTCCTACAGGTTTCTCTCATCTCGGGAATGAGGGGCCAAATTTATTCCAGTGCCACCTTTTAGTCAACGCGAAATGTTGACTTGATGTTTTAATGTTTCAATTTAGTCATAAAGGAAAACACTGAGAATGTGTGTAATACATAATTCATCATTCTGAGGTGCTCTTTTATTAAGAAAAGGAGTCTAAATCCTTAATAAATCCCTGTCTCCACCAGTGTTTACAAAGCTCTGCCTCCAGCCAAGCGCCAGAACAATCTAGACTGAAAAAAAAAACCCAACACATCCACACCTGAAATCCCAGAGAATCCAGGGAGAAAGCACAAGTGTGGAATTTAGAGACAAAATACAATTCTATCGTGTCAAATTGAGATGTTTTCACAGTGTGAAAAGCCATAAAAAAGCCCCAAAAATACAAATTGTGAAGATGAAAGAATTTTTAATGGGTAGGTTATGCTTCTCGTGCAATGCCAGGCTAAGCCTAGACTGGAAACCAAAAGTAAGACGATTTCTTTATCGAGAAAAGGTTCCACCTGCAAAAGATATATGTGGGAACTAATTAATGTACAAAAAAAAAGCCTCAATAGTCTCATAAGTTCAGCTATTGCCCCCATCTCTCCAATCTGAACACCCAAAAGGGACATGGATTTCAAATTGATTTTCACATTCTTCAGGAACTCGGTCTCTCTAATGAGCTAAAGTCTAATAATTTCATTATTTCAGGCCTTACAGATGATTGATAAGACCCTTAAAGACATAAAATGTTATTTGAAATATAAAGGAGCACCTACATTTCATCAAGTTTTCAACATCCTGCACGAGGCCCAGTTGGCTGAAGGTGACTAGTTCCATGTCAGCGTTTTCTCTTTTAATTTTAAATCCTCAAGGGTAAATTTAGGGACTTATTTCCACTCAACTGGACATTTCGTTGTGCTAAAACTCATTCATCTGCTTTTCTTGCTCCCATGACCATTCACGTCGCGGAAAGGCACCGAAGCCACTCTTTGATGTTCCTCAGAGCACAACCAGTGATTCCCAATGGATTCAGGAGTGTTTGGGCAATGCTCTCAGGGTCAGGGTGGGATTTTGGGGTGTCTGAGCAGGGCCAGGGGTTGGATGGATGATCCTTGTGCGTCTCTTTTGGCTCAGGTTATTTTATAATTCTAACCATTTTTATATCTGCCTCTTTCCCCTGCTCTGTGGATATTTGGGCTGGTTCCACACTGAACCTGAATTCCAGGGCTCTTCCCTCAAGTTCCTCAACTATTTCCCTCATTCCTCAATTATTTATATTTCAGTACTAAGATACTTTAATTTTCAAAGGGATTTTAGTGAGGCCTAAACTCATCAGAACTTACATAATTCTCATTCTTGTTGCTTCCATGTGCTGCTGGACCCCTGAAGTTCCAAGAGTCAAAATTGGATGAATTCTTGTATCTACAGCCAAGGCTTTGCTTGGCTACCCTTGGATGTCTCTGGTGCCACGATTTTCAACATCTTTCAAGTTCTCGGAGCTCCAAAGATGCCAAATAAGAGACAAGATCAAAAAGCTCCCACTGAAATGTCACAGTTGTACTTTTAAACACTGATGTGGAATAAAACTTAGGAAAAAAACAACTAGCAAAGGAAGTATATGTGTGAATATGCTTGGTGTTTCTCAAGATTCTAAAAAAACAATTAAATTATTATTTGCAGGTGGATTGTATTGACTGTTGGATTCACAATTTCCACTCTGCATAGATTTTCACGTAATGACCCATTCTGCCCCAAGAGGAGGTAAAAGAGGAGAGAAAAATCCACAGTGAAACACAAATTCGGATGCAACATCAGTTTAATGATAAAAAGTCAAGTAGTTTTCAGCAAAACAAAAGGAATACATAAATTTATAAAGTGAAAATAAGCCATTTCCAACATTTCAACTGAGAGACAGCAAGCAAGACTCCAATGTTTCTTAATTCCTGAATAAACCCCCTCCACTGACGGTTGGAAAGCAGAGCATTTTACCAAGTCAGTGCAAAATTCCAACTCACAGACACAAGGAAAGTCATCAAAAGTAGGATGGCCAAGAACAAGAAAAATTTGCCACGTGTCCAGAGAGCCCTTCCCTCCCCTCCCTCAGCTGGAGGAGGGTTTGGAGGTGCTCAATCCTCCTGGAAACACCAGCCAGGAGCTCCATCTAAAACTGGGATTTGGGCTTCCTGGTCGAGGCACTCGCTGGACTCACTTTAGCCCGGCTTTAGCAGGGCAGGCACCTCCTGCCACAGTAGCGCCCACCAATGCCACCAATGCCACCAAGGGCACCAAGGCCAAAGCCCCCGGAGTTGATGGGCACTCCCTCCTCACTCAGGATGCTCCCAACGGCAGCAGAGGTGGTGGATCCCACGGCGGTGTTCTGGGGGAAGGAGCTCAGGATGGGGCCGGGAAGGGTCACCACAACGGGCGAGGGCTGGATCACCACCCGGGAGTCCTGGCACTGCCTCACACAGGGCTCGTTGCAGCTGTTGGCCAGTGGGGTTGGGCCACAGGGACGGCACAGGTCGTAGCAGGACATGGCTGAGGGTGGGAGACCTGGGGGAGAGAACAGGCTTTGGGTGAGACGCAGGTTCCTTGTCCAAAGCAAAAGCATAAGTTGGCAACCTGGGATCCTGCTCGGCAGAAGAAACACAGGCTCAGGAGAAGGAACAGGCTGGAAAGGAGGAAGACTGAATCCCAAAGTGTTCCCAGCAAACAAAACCCCACACCTTCTTCCACCTCTCCGTAGTGAACAAGGATAAAGAAGTGATGAGAGCAGGATCAACAAGCCAAGGCCCTCAGTGACCACTACAGAGAGGCAAAGTCAGTCAAGGCATAAAGAAAAAGAGGAGAAACTGAGAAAAAAGAAGGAGGCAAAGGCTCTTGGTGCTCACCTGGTTCACCGAGGAGGAGAAGGCAGGAGAAGTGGATGAGGAGCCTTCAGTTGGACTGGCTTTTATACAGCCCTGAACAGCCCCAGGCCCAGATGCACCTTTGCACATGTAACGTGTTTACCAAGCCCATCTTCCATGCAAAACACCCCAATTAAAAAATGGGGACACTGCAACGCTGCCTTTTCATTTCCCTGTCCGTGCCATGCCCAGTCAGCCTCCCAGGCTCCTTTCAAGTGACAGTATTAGAGGCCAAAATGTGTCCAGGGGAAATGACACGTCAGCACAGGCAGATGATGCATCCAGTGTTGAGTGTACCATTTCATGGGGTGATTCCAGGCCTTTTGCCCTCCAGGGCCTCACTTTAAACTCCTTCCTGATGAATGGGGTCAGGCTCCTCAGAACCCTGAGGCTTCAGCCTGGACACCCCCTGTGAGGGTCGGCACCATCACTCACTCTCAGGTTGTTCTCATTCTGATTTAGGCATCACCTTTTTAGGCAGGGCAGCTCTGCTCTCAGGCTTTATGCTGTGTCACTGAGACACAGCTTTGATCTCAGCAGAATTCTGCTGCTTCTTTTGCCTTTTTCCTCCTCTCCTTCATCCCAGCCTGCCTCAAGCAGACAATAACCAGTGGTTAAGAGTGAAGGTTTCCCTCCCAACACTCTTGGCTGAAAACCTCTCCTAGACTTGGAGGCAGCCCAGTGACCAATGCATACACTGGCCAAGGGATTCATGTCCCTCTCTCTGCCCGTGGCTCTGCCACAGCTCCTGCTTTGGCACATCCTAAGCGCTGGCACATGGCCAAACCCTTGGCAGGAATTCCACAGGACACCCGATCCTGCTCAGCAGCCCGAGGAGGTGTTGGAGTCCCCATCCCTGGAAGTGTCCAAGGAAGGAGTGGACATAGCACTCAGTGGTCTGGGCTGGGGTATAAGGTGGGTACGAGCCACAGGGCAGACTCAATGATCTGAAGGTCTTTTCCAAACTCAATAATTCTGGGAGTCTTTTCACAGACAAATGAAGGAAGAGGGAACAAAAGGATCTGCTCTCTATGAAGTCCAACCAGAGCAGCAGGAACAAAGCATTGCCTGTGTGGGAAGGAGGGACAGAGACCTGGGATGGTGGGATACCAGTCCCTCGGTGTCCCCAGACTGGGCACAGACAGGCCTGGTGGTGGGGACCAACAAATCCCTGCCTATGACCTTCCCAGGTACAATATGAAAAGCAGCTGAGTGAGATTTCAGGAACATTTGCTGCACAGCTGCTCCAGACTCATGTCCCTTCAGGACACAGTGACACACAGGGAATGACTCCACAACAATTAATGCTTCTGCCCACAAGACTGTCCTGGTGGGGAACAAGGTGTTTTCCTGCTCCATTCTGACCTTGTATAGAGCTCCCAGGAATGTTGTGTCCAAGTCTAGGCCCCTCTGGGCAAAAAAGACATGGAGGGCTTGGAGTCCATCCAAAGAAGGGAACGGAGCTGGGGAAGGGGCTGGAGCAGCAGGAGAAGGGTCTGGAGAACTCCTGAGGGAGCTGAGGAAGGCTCATCCTGGGGAAAATGCGGCTCAGGGAGGTGGGGGGATCTTTTTGATCTGGAAATCCATGGAATGAGAGTGGGGCTGGGAGGGCATCAGGCTGTGCTTCCTGAGAACAAGAGACAGGATAAGAGGGAACAGCCTCAAGCTGTGCCAGGAGAGGGTCAGGTTGGACAGGAGGAGGAATTTCCTTCTGGAAAGGGATATCAGGGACAAGGGAGGTTTGGAGTGCCCATCCCTGGAGTGTCCAAGGAGGGAGTGGGCGTAACACTCAGTACTCCAGGCTGGAGGACAAGGTGGGGATGGGGCACAGCCTGGACTCGATGACCTTGGAGGGTTTTTCCAACCTCAATGACTCTGTGTTTCCTTCAGTTGAGGGACCATTCCTGAGGCCACCCCCAAAGTGCCAAAATCTAGCTGAGGTCTTACATCTGCCCTGGGTGACTGGTCTCTTCACCTCCTTGAGTTCTCGCTTGTGTTCCAGGGTTTGGATGCCGTGCTTGGATGAGACAAAGGAAAACAACAAGCAGCACGTGGAGATGCACAAGGACAGCTTTGGGCAGGTGGGAGTTAACCTGAACAGAAATGTCTTCCAGCAGGTCCCTGTTTTGCCTCATTAACTCCAAGTCAATGTCCAACCTCCCTTCTTCCTCCTATCCTTTCATGTCCCCTGGGGCTCCTCATGGTCACCTCATAAAACACCACAAACATTCCACTGTCCCATGGCTCCTTCAATGATGACGGTCATTGCTGAGGTCACTCAGCTCATCCAGGCATGCAAAGCATTCACCACCCACTTTTCTCCCACCTTGGAAACCCCATTTCCCATTGAGCAGCTTGGCTGCACCTCCCAGGATTGAAGGAACTCAAGGAGACTCAAGTTACAATGCAACATAAATTTTAATGAATATAAAGACAGAAACAAAGCAGTGAATGTTGGGAGGGACCCAGTCAGACACCCCTGCCCAGCAGTGGGTCACACAGGGTGAGGGGAATGAGCAGGACCCTGCTCCACTTGGGTCAGGATGAACCCATGGCCCAGGACAGCAGGAAATAACAGGGACTCAGAAGAAAACAGCACAAGCACAAGACATCAGCTGGCCATGTTTCCCTCCCTCCTTGGCAGGAAGAGGAGGAAACCATTGTGGAAACCGTTGCCAGCAGCTCCATCCTCAGTCCGGCTTTGGGCTTCCTGGTCGAGGCGCTCGCTGGACTCACTTTAGCCCAGCTTTAGCAGGGCAGGCACCTCCTGCCACAGTAGCGCCCACCAATGCCACCAATGCCACCAAGGGCACCAAGGCCAAAGCCCCCGGAGTTGATGGGCACTCCCTCCTCACTCAGGATGCTCCCAACAGCAGCAGAGGTGGTGGATCCCACGGCGGTGTTCTGGGGGAAGGAGCTCAGGATGGGGCCGGGAAGGGTCACCACAACGGGCGAGGGCTGGATCACCACCCGGGAGTCCTGGCACTGCCTCACACAGGGCTCGTTGCAGCTGTTGGCCAGTGGGGTTGGGCCACAGGGACGGCACAGGTCGTAGCAGGACATGG
>WEKX01001810.1:16098-43042 GCA_013390025.1 Pitta sordida | reverse complement strand
ATGAAGTCCAACCAGAGCAGCAGGAACAAAGCATTGCCTGTATGGGAAGGAGGAACAGAGACCTGGGATGGTGGGATACCAGTCCCTTGGTGTCCCCAGACTGGGGACGGACAGGCCTGGTGGTGGGGACCAACAAATCCCTGCCTATGACCTTCCCAGGTACAATATGAAAAGCAGCTGAGTGAGATTTCAGGAACATTTGCTGCACAGCTGCTCCAGACTCATGTCCCTTCAGGACACCGTGACACACAGGGAATGACTCCACAACAATTAATGCTTCTGACCACAAGACTGTTCTGTTGGGGGACAAGATGCTTTTCCTGCTCCATTCTGACCTTGTATAGAGCTCCCAGGAATGTTGTGTCCAAGTCTAGGCCCCTCTGGGCAAAAAAGACATGGAGGGCTTGGAGTCCATCCAAAGAAGGGAACGGAGCTGGGGAAGGGGCTGGAGCAGCAGGAGAAGGGTCTGGAGAACTCCTGAGGGAGCTGAGGAAGGCTCATCCTGGGGAAAATGCGGCTCAGGGAGGTGGGGGGATCTTTTTGATCTGGAAATCCATGGAATGAGAGTGGGGCTGGGAGGGCATCAGGCTGTGCTTCCTGAGAACAAGAGACAGGATAAGAGGGAATAGCCTCAAGCTGTGCCAGGAGAGGGTCAGGTTGGACAGGAGGAGGAATTTCCTTCTGGAAAGGGATATCAGGGACAAGGGAGGTTTGGAGTGCCCATCCCTGGAGTGTCCAAGGAGGGAGTGGGCGTAACACTCAGTACTCCAGGCTGGGGGACAAGGTGGGAATGGGGCACAGCCTGGACTCGATGACCTTGGAGGGTTTTTCCAACCTCAATGACTCTGTGTTTCCTTCAGTTGAGGGACCATTCCTGAGGCCACCCCCAAAGTGCCAAAATCTAGCTGAGGTCTTACATCTGCCCTGGGTGACTGCTCTCTTCACCTCCTTGAGTTCTCGCTTGTGTTCCAGGGTTTGGATGCCGTGCTTGGATGAGACAAAGGAAAACAACAAGCAGCACGTGGAGATGCACAAGGACAGCTTTGGGCAGGTGGGAGTTAACCTGAACAGAAATGTCTTCCAGCAGGTCCATGTTTTGCCTCATTAACTCCAAGTCAGTGTCCAACCTCCCTTCTTCCTCCTATCCTTTCATGTCCCCTGGGGCTCCTCATGGTCACCTCATAAAACACCACAAACATTCCACTGTCCCATGGCTCCTTCAATGATGACGGTCATTGCTGAGGTCACTCAGCTCATCCAGGCATGCAAAGCATTCACCACCCACTTTTCTCCCACCTTGGAAACCCCATTTCCCATTGAGCAGCTTGGCTGCACCTCCCAGGATTGAAGGAACTCAAGGAGACTCAAAATACAATGCAACATAAATTTTAATGAATATAAAGACAGAAACAAAGCAGTGAATGTTGGGAGGGACCCAGTCAGACACCCCTGCCCAGCAGTGGGTCACACAGGGTGAGGGGAATGAGCAGGACCCTGCTCCACTTGGGTCAGGATGAACCCATGGCCCAGGACAGCAGGAAACAACAGGGACTCAGAAGAAAACAGCACAAGCACAAGACATCAGCTGGCCATGTTTCCCTCCCTCCTTGGCAGGAAGAGGAGGAAACCATTGTGGAAACCGTTGCCAGCAGCTCCATCCTCAGTCCGGCTTTGGGCTTCCTGGTCGAGGCACTCGCTGGACTCACTTTAGCCCAGCTTTAGCAGGGCAGGCACCTCCTGCCACAGTAGCGCCCACCAATGCCACCAATGCCACCAAGGGCACCAAGGCCAAAGCCCCCGGAGTTGATGGGCACTCCCTCCTCACTCAGGATGCTCCCAACAGCAGCAGAGGTGGTGGATCCCACGGCGGTGTTCTGGGGGAAGGAGCTCAGGATGGGGCCGGGAAGGGTCACCACAACGGGCGAGGGCTGGATCACCACCCGGGAGTCCTGGCACTGCCTCACACAGGGCTCGTTGCAGCTGTTGGCCAGTGGGGTTGGGCCACAGGGACGGCACAGGTCGTAGCAAGACATGGTTGAGGGTGGGAGACCTGGAGGAGAGAACAGGGAGAGCACAGGCAGAGGGTGAGGAGCAGCCTGGGATCCTGCTCAGCAGGAGAAACAGAGACTGGGGATAAAGGCCAGGCTGAACAGGGAGGAAAGCAGATCGAACAGCCCAAATCCCCTAGGGTTTTTTTCTCCAAAGAAAACTCAACACTTGCTCCCGCCTCTCCCTAGTGAACAACAGTGGCAGCACAGATGGTGGGAGTAAGACCAAGGCTCTCAGGTAAAGCTGCATAGAGGCAAAGATTTGGTTGAAGGCAGAAGAAAAAGACAAGAAGAGAAAGAGAAAATAAGGCAAAGGCACTTGGTGCTCACCTGGTTCACCGAGGAGGAGAAGGCAGGAGAAGTGGATGAGGAGCCTTCAGTTGGACTGGCTTTTATACAGCCTTGCACAGCCCCAGGCCCAGACGCGCCTTTGCACAAGTAAAGTGTTTACCAACAAGCTCATATTTTATGCAAAGCATCCCAATTAAGTAAACTGGTGGTTGTTTACCTTCCCTGCAACGCTGCCTTTTCATTTCCCTGTCCATGACATGCCTAGTCAGCCTCCCAGGCTCCTTTCAAGCGACAGCATTAGAGGCCCAAATGTGCTCAGCGTATTTTTCAACAAGAACCCCGGCTGGTGTTTCAGCCAGCTGGGTGGAGTGATGCCACATTTCCAGGTGATGTCAGCATCTTCCCCTCCTGAGGCAGATTTTTAGTCTTTGTAGTAATAAATGCAGTTTTTTTCCATTATAAAGCCAGGATTAAAGGCCAGGCCTTGGCGGGGACTGGCCCTATGTGCTGCTCTCTGTGACTCCAAAGCCTTTTAAGCCATCTTAGACATCATTTCCTCATCAGAGAGACTGTTTGGTTTTGAACTTTTATCTCATATTGCATTTAAAGCAGATTGTCCTCCCTGTTTTGCCTTTTTTGAGTTGCCTGGAGTTCTCCAATCACCAGAATGAGAGTGTTCCAGAGGGAATGATGCTACTTCCCCTTCCTGCAAGAATTTGTTAGCCAGGGTTGTTATCTTGCAGAAACCACTCCCTAACAAGAACATCTTTGGACTTTAAAACTCTCATTTTTTCCATCCCCCATGGCCATTACTCACTTTTTCTTTGGCCTTACATGTGACCAGCTGTAGTTGATTGGCCCTGACTGGACACCAGATACCCCCCAAAATCTTGCTCGCACTCATTTCTGCTACTGAACTGACGAGAGAAAATATAACAAAGGGTCCATGAGCTGAGATAAGGACTGGGGGAGGTCACTCACTGAGCACCATCACAGGCAAACCAGACTCAAAGTGGGGAAATTAATTAAATTTATTACCAGCATGATCAGAACAGGAGAATGAGAAGTAAAATAAAGCCTAAGAATAACTTCTCCTCCCTCCCCTCCTCATTCCCATGTTCTCCTTCCTCCCCCCCAAGTGGTGCCGGGAGAGGGAATGGGGGTCACAGTCACTTTCAGCACAGGCTGTTCCTGGCCCTGCTCAGGGAGAGGAATCCGTGTCCTTCCCCCGTTCCAGCGTGAGTCATCCCATGGGAGACAGTTCTCCATGGACTGCTCCAATATGAGTCCATTCCATGGGCAACAGTTCTTCAAAAACAGCTGCAATGTGGGTCACTCTTCCATGGTGTGAGTCCCTCAGGAACTGCTCCAATGTGTGTCCCTTTCCATGAGTCAGTCCCTCAGGAACTGCTCCCAAGTGTGTCCCCTTCCCTGGGGCAGTCCCCCAGGGAATGCTTCCTTTTTGGATCACGTTTCCATGGGTCAGTCCCTCATTAACTGTTCCAATGTGTGTCCCTTTCCATGGGTCAGTCCCTCAGGAACTGCTCCAGCACAGGTCCCCACACAGGGCCACAATTCCTACCAGGAAAACCTCCTCCAGCATGGGCTTGTCTCCCCACGGGTCAGCAGGTCCCTTGAAGGACCCTGCAGGGATTACTTTATTTCAGAGAAGACAAGAAGGTAATCATGTGGTGGAAACAGACATTGAACTGCATCCTGGTGCAACAGAGCAGCCTTTGACTGTGTCGGAATTTGGCTGTAGGGCCAGGTACAAACCATTCCCTCTGGAGAAACACACCCCAAAAAGGACAAAAAGAGGAGAAAATTGAAATTCAAAGCTCATATCGGGTGCCACAGGTCTCCTCAACTTGTTTGTAACTCCCTCTTTTTCCAGGTTTGGAAGATTTGCTTGGAGGAAGGGAAAGGATCATTTGTAGGTGGTTACGTGTACTGAGAGCCTTGGGCAGATGGGTGTAAATCTACAAAGAAATGTCTTTCACCAGGTCAGTGGCTTGACTCATCAACTGGAAGTCAGTGTCCAACGTTGCTTCTTCATGACATGTCCCTGGGGCAACTCATGGTCATCTCACACACCACACACCGCACTGTCCCATGTCACTCCCAGTGACCATGGCCCTTGAAGGTTCTCAGCTCATCCAGGCATGAGGAAGATCCATCACTGGCCTTTAACCACCTACCTAGTTTGCCTCCAGGGCATCACATTTTCCATAGAGCAGCTTGGCTGCACCTCCCAGGATTGAAGGAACTCAAGGAGACTCAAAATACAATGCAGTGCAATTTTTAATGAATTTAAAGACAGAAACAAAGCAGCGGCTGTTGGGAGGGACCTGGCCCAGCCTGCTCCAGGAGCAGATGGCACTCAGACACCCCTGCCCAGCAGTGGGACACACAGGGAGAGGGGGATGAGCAGGACCCCGCTCCACTTGGGTCAGGATGAACCCATGGCCCAGGACAGCAGGAAACAACAGGGACTCAGGAGAAGAAAACAGCACAAGCACAAGATATCAGCTGGCCATGTTTCCCTCCCTCCTTGACAGGAGGGTTTGGAAGGGATCAACCCTCCTGGAAACGCTGGCCAGCAGCTCCATCCTCAGTCCGGCTTTGGGCTTCCTGGTCGAGGCACTCGCTGGACTCACTTTAGCCCGGCTTTAGCAGGGCAGGCATCTCCTGCCACAGTAGCGCCCACCAATGCCACCAATGCCACCAAGGGAACCAAGGCCAAAGCCCCCGGAGTTGATGGGGACGCCTGACTCGTTCAGGATGCTCCCAACAGCAGCAGAAGTGGTGGATCCCACGGCGGTGTTCTGAGGGAAGGAGCTCAGGATGGGGCCGGGAAGGGTCACCACCACAGGGGAAGGCTCAATGATCACCCGAGAGTCCTGGCACTGCCTCACACAGGGCTCGTTGCAGCTGTTGGCCAGTGGGGTTGGACCACAGGGACGGCACAGGTCGTAGCAGGACATGGCTGAGGGTGGGAGACCTGGGGGAGAGAACAGGGAGAGCACAGGCAGAGCGTGAGGCCCAGCCTGGGATCCTGCTTGGCAGGAGAAAGAGAAGAGACGGGGGAGAACAGACAGACTGAACAGGGAAGTGAAAGGATTAGGAGCCCCATCTCTAAGGTTTCCCCACAAAGAAAGTCCTACACCTTCTCCCACAGATTTTGGGAGCAGCATCCAGTTAGAAACTTCTCAACAAAAGCTTCACAGTGGCCAGGCCAGAGTTGAGGCCAAAAAACAAAGATAAAGAGGAGAAAGACAAGAAGAAGGCAAAGGCAGTTGCAGCTCACCTGGTTCACCGAGGAGGAGAAGGCAGGAGAAGTGGATGAGGAGCCTTCAGTTGGACTGGCTTTTATACAGCCCTGAACAGCCCCAGGCCCAGATGCACCTTTGCACATGTAACGTGTTTACCAAGCCCATCTTCCATGCAAAACACCCCAATTAAAAAATGGGGACACTGCAACGCTGCCTTTTCATTTCCCTGTCCGTGCCATGCCCACTCAGCCTCCCAGGCTCCTTTCAAGTGACAGTATTAGAGGCCAAAATGTGTCCAGGGGAAATGATACGTCAGCAAGGCGGATGATGCATCCAGTGTTGAGTGTACCATTTCATGAGGTGATTCCAGGCCATTTGCCCTCCAGGGCCTCTCTTTAAGGCTTCTCATAATGAACAGGACATGGCTTCTGGCAATGCTAAAATAATAGGCCAGGCTAAAATTGTGTTTTCTGTGTCAGCAGTCACTATATCCATTGCTTAATCAAGTACCCAACTCCGTCCGAGTTTGGTGTAAACTTCCCTGTCAGATACTCTTTGGATCCCTTTGGATACTCTTTGAGGTTTTAGAATCAGGAGTTTAACATCAAAGGAAATTATCTTTGCCCTTCCTTGCCTTAGCTGGAGAATCCCCAAGATCCTCCAGCCAACAGGACAAGTTTGCTTCAAAAACAGAGACAGTCCTTTCTGACATACACTCAATCTCTTTCCACCATCATCCAGCACTAAATATCCGTGCTGAGTTTTTCCAACTATTCCTCCTTCGTCCCCAAGTCTACAAAACACTTCCTTGAACCTACACCCTGACTCCATAACAGGCAATGGAAAGAACTTGCAGAGCTCTCTGTAAGGCATCAAAACCCCTCGGAAGGACTCATGGTCTGGGAATGTCAGCAGGAAAACACTGGAGGCGAGCAGACATCAAGATCACTGGTTCCCCTTCCAAGCACCTCAGCTCACTCAGACATGCAGTTTCCAACTGGCCCCTCCTAGTCCCCCAGTGGGCACCAGTGCGAAGGGGGTGCCTGAAGGCTCCAGAGCCCTGTCACACTCTGCACTCCCTGATCAAGTCACAGGCTCTGACTTCCCTCCCTGTAATCGCCTTTGAGCCCCCAGTTCTGCTGCCAGCTCAGCTCATGGGTGTTGTTGGGGGTGCTTTTCCTGAGGGTCTTCTTGCACAGCAGGGCACAGTTGGGGTTTGGAGACATCAGCTGTTGGTCAGGGAATCACAGAATATCCTGAGATGGAGTGACTCACAGGGATTGAGTTCAGCTCCTGGCTCTCTGCTCAGACACCACAAGTTCCCACCCTGTCCCTGAGTGTTGTCCAAACACTCCTTGAGCTCTGGCAGCCTTGGGGCCTTGACCAAACCTTGTTCAGTGCCCAACCAGCCTCTGGGGGAAGAACCTTTTCCTGAGATACAACATAAACCTCCCCTGGCACAGCTCCAGCCATTCCCTCTGTTCCTGTCACTCTCACAGAGCAGAGGTTGGTGCTGCCTCTCCACTTCCACTCATGAGGAAGTTGTAGGCACTGATCTCCTCTCTGGTGACCAGTGACAGCACCAGAGGCACTGCAGATGTTCCCAGAGGTTATGGGACAGCACAAGGAGTGACCCTCATTCTACCTGAAGCAGAAGGATGAAGCATGAGGTAAAATGTCACCCGTGGAGAACTGGATGTAGGAGAAAGAAAGAGGCACCTTGTTCCTCTTCTGCATTACCAACTACATGACAACTTCATGGTGTGACTCTTGGGGATGGTCCTGTGCAGGACTAAGGGTTCATCCTTGGGGGTTCCTTCAACATCAGCGGGTTCTGTGATTCTGTGATTCCATGATTCTGTGATCCTGTGTTTCTGTGATTCAGTGATTCTGTGATTCTGTGTTTTTGTGATTCTGTGAACTACCTTCCCTGATGTCAGTGTTTTGCAGTTTAGGGTGGAAAGGCAAGAAAACATAAGATCTCATGCTTAAGACTTTCTTTCCTTCCTTGTCTTGGAGTGTGAGGGGCAGATAGGTAAATGCCCTTCCTTCAGTGTCACAGGCCACAGGACCTGTGAACACAAAAGCTGTGGCTGCCACCACTGCTGACAACTTCAGGATGGGACATGAGGGCACCAGAGGTGGTTCAGAGGGAGAAGTGAAGGGTTTTCACCTCCCTGGGCCTGTGTCACATTTCACACACAAGTCATGAGCCATTAAAGGCATCCCAGGTGTTTGCTGGGAGACACAAGTCTGGTGTCCACAAAGGGTTGAGTGACTGATCACTTTGACACGTGTCATCCATCCAGGTGAGCACTTCAGTGGGACACCCACTCTAACCACCCCCCCCACCAAAATGACACAAGTGTCCCACATCCTTCCCTGTGTAGGGTCACATTTGCTGTTGCACCCTGGGATGGTTTATTGGGTTGAGAAAGTTGTTTCTTCCCTTCACTCAGTGCTCAGGAGGCCAAACTGGGAGGATGGTGTCCGGTTTTGGGCTCCTCAGTGCAAGACGAACAGGGACATACTGAAGCAAGTCAAAGGAAAGGCCACGGGGCTGATTAAGGGACGGGAACATCATATGAGGAAAGACTGAGAGCTGGGAAGAGTGGGCTGGGGGCAGTGGGAAGGACTTAGTAGTGGATTTAAATCCAAAGAGGAAATAATCAGGATTTTGTCAGTGCTGCCCATTGCAAGGACAAGAGGAAAAGGGCACAAAAGGAAAGGCAGAACTATCCAGTGGAACCTCAGGAAACTGTTTCATGGTAAAGGCTGCTGAGAGTAACATGGTACCACAGTAAATTAGGACAGAAACACATGGAATTGGGAGACTGTGGAGTGTCCATCCTTGGAAATATTGAAAAGTCACCTGGACCTAGAGCTATTTGCCCTAGGCTGAGCTAATTGAGCAGGGCATGGGTCTAGATGGGCTCCTGAAGCCTAATCCAACCTCAAATTATTGTGATTCTGTGATTTCCCATTGAGCAGCTAAGCTGGGTATTCCAGGATTGAAGTAACACAAAGAGACTCAAAATGCAATGCAGCGCAAATTTTAATGAATTTAAAGACAGAAACAAAGCAGCAGCTGTTGGGAGGGACCTGGCCCAGCCTGCTCCAGGAGCAGCTGGCACTCAGACACCCCTGCCCAGCAGTGGGACACACAGGGAGAGGGGGATGAGCAGGACCCCGCTCCACTTGAGTCAGGATGAACCCATGGCCCAGGACAGCAGGAAACAACAGGGACTCAGGAGAAGAAAACAGCACAAGCACAAGATATCAGCTGGCCATGTTTCCCTCCCTCCTTGACAGGAGGGTTTGGAAGGGATCAACCCTCCTGGAAACGCTGGCCAGCAGCTCCATCCTCAGTCCGGCTTTGGGCTTCCTGGTCGAGGCACTCGCTGGACTCACTTTAGCCCGGCTTTAACATGGCAGGCATCTCCTGCCACAGTAGCGCCCACCAATGCCACCAATGCCACCAAGGGAACCAAGGCCAAAGCCCCCGGAGTTGATGGGCACTCCCTCCTCACTCAGGATGCTCCCAACGGCAGCAGAGGTGGTGGATCCCACGGCGGTGTTCTGGGGGAAGGAGCTCAGGATGGGGCCGGGAAGGGTCACCACAACGGGCGAGGGCTGGATCACCACCCGGGAGTCCTGGCACTGCCTCACACAGGGCTCGTTGCAGCTGTTGGCCAGTGGGGTTGGACCACAGGGACGGCACAGGTCGTAGCAGGACATGGCTGAGGGTGGGAGACCTGGGGGAGAGAACAGGGAGAGCACAGGCAGAGCGTGAGGCCCAGCCTGGGATCCTGCTCAGGAGGAGAAAGAGCAGAGACGGGAGAGAGGGGAGAGACTGAACAGTAAGGAAGAGAAACTTAGGAGCTGCACTCCCAAAGATATGTTACAAGCACAGAGAAGACCTTCTCCCACCTCCCTCCGGTATGGCAAAGAAACTAGAGATGAGCACCAAGTGTCTCAGTAAAACAAAACATAACATAAAGACCCAGTAAAAGCCAGGAGAGAAAGAATTAAAAATATATAGAATAGAAACAGAGGAAGGCTCTTGGTGCTCACCTGGTTCACCGAGGAGGAGAAGGCAGGAGAAGTGGATGAGGAGCCTTCAGTTGGACTGGCTTTTATACAGCCCTGAACAGCCCCAGGCCCAGATGCACCTTTGCACATGTAACGTGTTTACCAAGCCCATCTTCCATGCAAAACATCTCAATTAAAAAAATTAGTGTTTTTATTTTTACCCTGCAACGCTGCCTTTTCATTTCCCTGTCCGTGCCATGCCCACTCAGCCTCCCAGGCTCCTTTCAAGTGACAGTATTAGAGGCCAAAATGTGTCCAGGGGAAATGACACGTCAGCACAGGCAGATGATGCATCCAGTGTTGAGTGTACCATTTCATGAGGTGATTCCAGGCCTTTTGCCCTCCAGGGCCTCATTTGAAACTTTTCCTGATGAATGGGGTCAGGCTCCTCAGAACCCTGAGGCTTCAGCCTGGACACCCCCTGTGAGGGTCGGCACCATCACTCACTCTCAGGTTGTTCTTACTCTGATTTAGGCATTGCTTTTCTAGGCAGGGCAGCTCTCAGGCTTTATGCTGTGTCACTGAGACACAGCTTTGATCTCAGCAGAATTTTCCTGCTTCTTTTGCCTTTTTCTTTCTTCTCTTCATCCCAACCTGCCTCGGGAAGCAGAGTACCCTTCATCGACAGCTATTCCCTTCCAATGCCCTCAGCTGAATCACATAATCAGAAAATCATTGAGGTTGGCAAAGACCTCCAAGGTCACCAAGCCCTGGCTGTGCCACAGCTCCACCTTTTCCCCCAGCTCAGGGCACTGAGTGTCACATCCAGTCTTTCCTCGGACACTCCAGCTGTGTGGACTCCAAACATTCCTGGGCCCTGACCACCCTTTCCATGAGGAAATTCCTCCTCATGACCAACCTGACCCTCTCCTGGCACAGCTTGAGACCACTTTTTCTTGTCCTGTCCCTTTTTCCCCAGGAGAAGAGCCTGACCCACCCCAGCTCTATCTTTGTTTCAGGGAGTTGGAGAGACCCCGAAGGTCCCCCCTGAGTCTCCTTTTCTGCAGGGTGAGCCCCTCCAGCTCCCTCAGGAGTTCTCCAGACCCTTCTCCTGCTGCTCCAGCCTTTGCCTCGGCTCCATTTCCTTCTCTGGACACGGTCCAGCCCCTCAATATCTTTCTGGCCATGAGTGACCCAGAATGGGACACAGTCGAAACAAACATCAGAAGAACACTTCTAGCATTGGAGGCAGCCCCATGACCAAGGCACGCAGTGACTGAGGGATTCACGTCCTTCTCTCTGACCATGGCTGTGCCACAACTCCTGTTTGGCACATCCTGAGCGCTGGCACATGGCCAAACCCTTGGCAGGAATCCCACAGGACACCCAACCCTGCTCCTCAATTTTTGCACGGATGGTTGCAGGAACAAGGAACAAAAGGTTCTGCTCTCCATGAAGTCCAACCAGAGCAGCAGGAACAAAGCATTGCCTGTGTGGGAAGGAGGGACAGAGACCTGGGATGGTGGGATACCAGTCCCTCGGTGTCCCCAGACTGGGCACAGACAGGCCTGGTGGTGGGGACCAACAAATCCCTGCCTATGACCTTCCCAGGTACAATATGAAAAGCAGCTGAGTGAGATTTCAGGAACATTTGCTGCACAGCTGCTCCAGACTCATGTCCCTTCAGGACACAGTGACACACAGGGAATGACTCCACAACAATTAATGCTTCTGCCCACAAGACTGTCCTGGTGGGGAACAAGGTGTTTTCCTGCTCCATTCTGACCTTGTATAGAGTTCCCAGGACATGTCACTGACACTGTTCATCTCTTTGGGATGAGGGAGGACGATCCCTGTGTGTCCACCCTCCTCCCATATCCGTGTTTCTCCCAGTCCTCAGCACATCCATCTCTAGCAGAGGCTTCACTTCTCCCTTTAAACAGCTGCCCTTGGTGCCACCATCCCTTCATCTTCCAGGGTTTGGAAGATGTTCTTGGAGGAGGGAATGGAAAGGACAAATTACAGATGGTAACAGAACCAGAACCTTGGGCAGGTGGGTGTAAACCTGCACAGGAACATCTTCCAGGAGTTCCATGTCTTGACTCATCAACCTGAAGTCATTGTCCAACCTCCTTTCCTGCTCACACATCCCCTGAGGCACCTCATGGTCACCTCACACACCACCACAAACCATCCACTGCCCCGTGTCACCTCCAACGACTGTGGTTTTGTGGGTGCTCAGCACATCCAGGGCATGAGGAAGGTCCATTATGGCCTTTAACCACCCACCCAGTTCCCCTCCAGGGCATCACATTTTCCACGGAGCAGCTTGGCTGCGCCTCCCAGGACTGAAGGAACTCAAGGAGACTCAAGATAGGATGCAGCATAAATTTTAATAAGTTTAAAAGGAGGCGTTAATCCACACAGAAATATATTTCATAAGGTCAGTGTTTTTCCTCATCATCTGGAAGTCGGTTTCCAACCTCCCTTCTACGTCACGTGTCCCCTGGGGCACCTCATGGTCACCTCAAACAACACCACAAACATTCCACTGCCCGATGGCTCCTCCAGTGGTTTTGGTTTTTGGGGTGCTCGGCTCATCCAGGCATGAGGAAGGTCCATCACTGACCTTTAACCACCCGCCCAATTCCCCCTCCCATGGAGCAGCTTGGCTGCACCTCCCAGGATTGAAGGAACTCAAGGAGACTCAAAATACAATGCAGTGCAATTTTTAATGAATTTAAAGACAGAAACAAAGCAGCGGCTGTTGGGAGGGACCCGGCCCAGCCTGCTCCAGGAGCAGCTGGCACTCAGACACCCCTGCCCAGCAGTGGGACACACAGGGAGAGGGGGATGAGCAGGACCCCACTCCACTTGAGTCAGGATGAACCCATGGCCCAGGACAGCAGGAAACAACAGGGACTCAGGAGAAGAAAACAGCACAAGCACAAGATATCAGCTGGCCATGTTTCCCTCCCTCCTTGACAGGAGGGTTTGGAAGGGATCAACCCTCCTGGAAACGCTGGCCAGCAGCTCCATCCTCAGTCCGGCTTTGGGCGTCCTGGTCAAGGCACTCGCTGGACTCACTTTAGTCCGGCTTTAGCATGGCAGGGACCTCCTGCCACAGTAGCGCCCACCAATGCCACCAATGCCACCAAGGGCACCAATGCCAAAGCCCCCGGAGTTGATGGGGACGCCTGACTCGTTCAGGATGCTCCCAACAGCAGCAGAGGTGCTGGATCCCACGGCGGTGTTCTGAGGGAAGGAGCTCAGGATGGGGCCAGGCAGGGTCACCACCACAGGCGAGGGCTGGATCACCACCCGGGAGTCCTGGCACTGCCTCACACAGGGCTCGTTGCAGCTGTTGGCCAGCGGGGTTGGGCCACAGGGACGGCACAGGTCGTAGCAGGACATGGCTGAGGGTGGGAGACCTGGGGGAGAGAACAGGGAGAGCACAATCAGAGGGTGAGGCACAGATTTCTTATCCCAGGAAAAGGCACAAGTTGGTATCAGGCACAGCCTCCACAAGGAGGAAGGAAGATTAAGCAGACTCAGCAGTGAAGGACCCTCCCAATAGAAGCCTAAGACCTTCTCCCAGCTCCCGAAATGGTGGCAGGGAACTGGGAGTCTGGAATGAGACCAAGTAGAAGCAATCTCAGGAGAAGCTACACGGAGGCCAGAAGAGAAAAAGGACAAAGAATAGAAGCAGAGGAAGGCTCTTGGTGCTCACCTGGTTCACCGAGGAGGAAAAGGCAGGAGAAGTGGATGAGGAGCCTTCAGTTGGACTGGCTTTTATACAGCCCTGAACAGCCCCAGGCCCTGGGACACCCTTTCCATGTGTTTACCAACTCATCTTGCATGGAAAACACTCCCTACCCCTGAACCACGCTTTGATTTGGTGCTGCAATGCTCCCTCCCCATTTCCTTGCTGGTGGCATCCCCCATTCCATCCCAGAACCTCGTTTTATGGGACATAATTAGAGATCAAACGCTTTCCGTGCCCGGCGTTGTTGATTCAGGTAATTCAGACATTTGTGATGTTCTGCTTGGAAAGTAACACGTTTTTCCTCCTCTGTCTCTCAGTTTAGTCACTGGCTTGTCTGTCTCAGGGCCATTTCCAAATTAAAATGATGCCAGACTCATCCCAGAGAGCTACAGATTGGGAACATTTGCATGTTTTGCATAAGTATAATTCCAGATATTTTCCTATGTCATGCACCACTTGTCTGGTTTGAATCTCTCACTGAGAATGAAATGTTTTAGGTAAAAACCTAATTAGGTCACAAGCCTTCCTGGCATCAGCATTTTTTTTCAGGTTTTCAGTGAACATCAATAATTTTATTCCAGAAACCAGATCGTGGTTTAAAGTTTATTGTGTTACTCCCTTCCACTTTTTTTGAATCTGCAAGTGCTTTTATTTTAAAAAAAATACCATCAGAATTTCTTTTAAAAAGTGTGTTTTTCCAAGTCAGCTTCACATTTTAAGCTGGTTTTGGAAATAATTCACCCATTGACCCTCAGAACAACTTCTGAAAAGTCTCAAGGATTATTTTTTCCTTTGCTTTTTCCAACTGGAGGCTGAAATCTCTGTCTCAGTGGGAAGAAACCACTCAGCACCTGGTGGTGGATATGGGTTATTGGGCAAGTTGTTTCCTTGGCCTAATTAGGGCTGGATTATGCCCAGGTTTTATGTCCTGGCGCCACAATTTGGTGGCCAGAGCATCCACTTACGGTATTCAGACATCTCTGCTGTAGGAAAGGAATGAAAGCCGTTGGGAATACATGGGATAGAGGCATCCATGAAATTGTTGGGCACGTAATTTGGGTTTATTTATTACCATACCTAAACACAGAAACCCAAATGCTTCACTCAGGTGGTGCAGCAAACCATCATTTCTACTAAATTCAAATAATTTGAGGAGGTAATTTCGGCTGACCAAATGAAGACAGTCTGCAGCTTGAATTTCTACACCCCGAAACATTTCTGGAGAGATAAATGCTTCATTTTGCTCATTAAAGCAGAGTTTAACGCACCGTGATTGCAGCAAAATGAGAATTAAATTGACTGTGAAAGGACAAAATTGTTCAACCAACACACTTCAGTCTGGGATTTTATTTGTATTATTTGAAGGATTCAGTTAGAAGAATTAAATTAATTAGCAATGAGTCCCACAATTATTGAGGCTGAAGAAATTATCAATTCTGGAATGTGATCGATTCAAGGTCAGGTCGGACAGGACATTGAGCAACCTGGTCTTGTGGGAGGTGTCCCTGCCCATGGCAGGGGAGTGGAATCAGATCTTTAAGGTCCTTTCAAGCCCAAACCATTCCATTATTCCATGATTAATGGGAATGATTTTATAGAATATTTTTTCATTGAAAAAAAACCAACTACATTTTACTTAAAGTTTCCTATCAAACAATATCAGAACCTTGATCTTTCATTTGCATTCATTCTGCATTCAGAAGCCACCAGGGTGTGTCTGTCTCCAGGTCCCCAGGGCTGGGGAACAAAATTGAAGCTTCTCCTTTGGATTCTTTAAAGGGAAGAACTTCAAAGTTAATCCCAAATATTCATTAATGGTTGAGACATATGAAGGGCATAAAGTATGTAAATATTGCAAGTGTATATGACAAAATCTAAATATTTATGTCATTCGGTTAATAATGTCACTGGAAATTTGGCAGCTGAGATTACTCCCTAAACAGGCACCATTTGAAAGCCTCAGAAACCAGGGTTATTAATTTTTTCATTAAAAAGTAGTTTTGTGTGTCATAATAACCTCCTATAAAACTTCTGGGACGGTTCCAAAGCCGCTTTGAATTCTTGTGACTATTTAAAGCAGCAGCACCAGGCAAGAAAAGAAGGTGGGAATATGGGTTTTCCAATATGGATGAGATCCCACCTGGAATCCTGCATCCAGCTCTGGGGGAGCAGCACAGGAAGGACATGGAGTTGCTGGAGCCAGTGCAGAGGAGGGGAGCAGAGGGATGGAGGAAAGGCTGGAGAATTGGCAATGTTCAGCCTGGAGAGGAGAAGTTTTGGGGTGTGGCTTAAACCTGAAGGGGCTCCAAGAAACATGGGAGAGACAATTCCCAAGGGCCTGGAGTGACAGGACAAGGGGATGGGTTCAAACTGACAGAGAGAAGGATTAGATGGGATATTGGGAAGGAATTCATGGCTGTGAAGGTGGTGAGGCCCTGGCACAGGTTGCCCAGAGAAGCTGTGGCTGCCCCTGGATCTCTGGAAGTGTCCAAGGCCAGGATGGAGCAGCCTGGGACAGCGGAAGGTGTCCCTGCCCAGGGACTGGAACAAGATAATCTTGAAGGTCCCTTCCCACCAAACCATTCCACGATTCCCTGAAATCCCTCCCTTGAGACTGACAGGAAATCACAACAACACACACTCCATGGACTGGAGTTCATGTGCATCTACTTGGCTCCATCTTCCCAGAGATGGCAAACGATTCTTTTTATTATGTTAGTGGGATTTACTGTGAATGCAGAGTAGGAAATTTAAAGAAAAAAAAAAAAAGGCATAATTATGAGGCCAAGAATCGTGACCTGATTAGGAGCTGATTAGTGGAATGACAGATGGGGCTTCGATGTGTTTATCTGACAGGGGTATTATTACTCAATTCCTGAAGCCAATAGCACAGTAAGTGTAATAACACAGCCCCGTGAGTGCATAAACCATTAATGAGCACCTGGGATGGGACATTTGCTGCACGGAGGACGCGGAGCTCCGTGATAAGAGTTGTTGCCTTGGGGATCCCTCCAACACACCTCGTAATTTAGGAGGAATTTGCAGGGAAAAAAATTTTTACTGCCCTATTAGAGAAGCAAACAAGTAGCAGGTAAACAACTCGAGGCAGGAAATCTAACTGTAGGGAAGGGCAGATCTCAGGGTACTCACACACTTTCCCTGACTTGCTTGTGCTGTAGGATGGAAGTTGCAGGTTTTGACACAAGGGCCGAAAAATGAGCTACGTGGGGACCAGGGTTTTGTCATCCTCGGTGGCTGTAGCTCTTCACACTGATCCTTTGTGACTGACAGACCCTTTAATTTGGGTTGATGCCCAAATAAGCACTTCAGGGACCAACCAAAGCTTGAGTGCAGAATGACACGTTGTCTGTGGGATCAGCCCAGGGCACGGGGGAGTTCTGGCCTGGGTCATGTCCAACATTCCCAAGTCCTTCTGCACCTGCTCATCCAGGATTGATCCAGGGGGTTGTCTCAACCACCAGCTCTTGGTCTTGTCACCGAATTCCCTGTGACACAACACCAAAGGTCGTGGCCATCACCTGCTGCTCTCATCCAAGTGATCCCACCATTGATGACACGATCCATCATAGGCCACATCCAAGGAACCCACAGGACAATGGGGAGTGAATTCCCATGACCTGATAGATAAGGAGAAGCAATTCAGTTTCCTTTAACCTCTAATTTTAGTTCCCCTTTACACCCAAAAATCAGGACCCCACTCTCAGACAGGAGGTACCATTTCACTGCAGAGTCTCATCCATCATCAGTTTGGCGAAGATTGGGAGCAGGGAAGAGGAATCTCTCCCATCCATGTCACCCATCCACAGATTGGGAGATTTCAGTAGAGAAACTCTCAGTGCTCCATCCCCTTTTCCCTGGAAACCATTTCACTTGTCATTTGTATTTCCATTCCTTTATTAATCCATTCAATTTTCGGCCTCGTCTTCTGGATAATTCCTGCGGAGTGGATGTCTCTGCAAAGACCCCAAGGCAACACCAGTCATTGGGAAGAGCCTGTGGATGTTTCACATTAAAGGGTTTCAAAGTGGTTTGCAAGCTCTCATTAATGACTTATCCATGTAAAACGCTTGATTATCATATTTGAAGCATCCAGCAGGATTGCAGAGTTCTGAAACAGACTTCCAAAGTCACCCTGAGAGATGTGTCAAGGTTATTAATGAACGTTCTCCTGTTACATATTGAGGTGGTTGCGTCACGGGTTTGATTGATTTTCATTAGAAAAGTGGCTTTGCCCAGCATTTCTCACGCAGCTGGTGAAATTTGGGGCAGAAAAAAACCTGCATATTTCTCAGACAATGTAAATTTTTCAGGAAATGCAAAAACATGTAAGTGCAAACAGGGAATAATCGCTTAAATACGTAATTGGAGATGGTTCATTCTTAATTTTGTTCGTATTTAGGGGAACTTTTCCTATTGATAAAGGAATAACAAGTAAATGCCCTTAATTAAGACCCTTAATAAAGATTCAGAGGTTTGGCAGGTGGATGATTTGAGCAAAGGATTTCCAGAGTTTCATTCCAATCCCAACAATTCTGGGACTCTGGACATCCCCAATGAAAGAATACAAGGAGAATGGGAAGGTCAAAAAATATGCAAATATGCAAATGAGGCCAGTCTGCCACACCCACAGAGAATGCAGAACTTAGTCTTGAAAAAAATAATCTGGGAATCTTAATTAGGACCTCACACGCAAAAGGTTTCCTTAATATTTCAATTAATTTTAGAAAATTCCCACGACTTAGGCCTCCCATTTTTCTCATTATTATTCACTCAATTTCTTTATTTTTACCCCCCTTTATATGTTTGCTACAAAAAAAGCAAATAAATCCATATTGAGACAATCGTTCCTTGGGAACCAACCATTACCTAAGGGATGATTTTTGATGCAGCATTTTCATTTAAAAGGTATTATTTTTTTTTTTACTGGAGATCATTACTCCATAGTCAGTAATTTGCAGTAATTGTAGATTTCTTAAGTGGCAGCTTAGGTTTTGAAATACATAAACAAGCCATGGATTTTAATTAGGGATTGTACCTTGAATACCTTAAGCAGCTTCAGAAAACTTTGCACCTTTTTTTTTAATTTGATGAAGAGGGGGAAATTTAATGAAATCAATGTTCATTATTCATTTTGAGTAAGATATTGGGGAAAAAAATATTCCCTATGAGGGTGGTGAGGCCCTGGCACAGGTTGTTCCATGGATTCATCATTCCTGGATGTGTCCAAGTGTTGGGCAAGACTTGGAGAAACCAGAACTATTGGAAGGGGTCCCTGCCCATGGCAAGATGATTTTTGGAATCCCTTCCAACCCAAACTATCCCAGGACCCTATGAAACAGCACTAGGAGAACATGAAGATAATGGGTACCCTTTAAATTTAAAAATTAATTAAAACTCAGGGTTGTGTTGACTTCCTGAGCACCAGAGATTTCCTGTGTCAAACTGGAAAAGCCATTTCAGGACATGTCAAAAAGTGCTCCCGGTTCTGACAGCCCCTCCCTTGATCCCTGTTGCATTTGCAGGACAGATTAATCACTTCTCCTTTGTTTCTCGGGTCTAATCAGCTGCTTCTTGCTTGTGGGAACTTGCCTCTGTTGGATGGAGGCAATAGAACCTCAGTTAAGACTTCAAAGAGCTGCTGGAATTCAAATTATAAATAATATGATAAATGTCAATGAGAAAAGGCTGGTTCACTCCAGGCTCTTTCCTTTGCTCCCTGAGTGACCTCTGACAATTCATTCAGCTGCTGTTCTTTGCTATTAAACCCAGGTAATAACTGGAATTAAAACGTGCCAAAGGCAACGAAAAATTCAGCTGGGAGGGAAGTGCAAAGGAGTATTTTTATGCAGTGCCCCAAAAAAATGCCAAGAGAGCAAAAATCTCCAGGAGTCTCATGAGGTTCTGGGAGCTTGGGGAACCAAGGGGATGGAAAAGGGAACAAAATGAACACCAAGGGCTGAGCAATCTCCGGGAGAATGTTCACAGAATCCCAGAATTATTTGGGTTGGAAAAAACTTTGACGATCCTCGAGTACAACCTTTGATCCTTGTCACCCAGCCCAGGGCGCTGAGTGCCACGTCCAGTCCTTCCTTGGGCACTCCAGGGATGGGGATTCCAAACCTCCCTGGGCCCTGACAAGGTTTTCCATGGAAAAATCCCTCCTGAATTCCCACCTGACCCTCCTAGGCTCTTCCCTCTCCTCCTGGCCCTTGTTCCTTGGGAGCAGAGCTGACCCCCTCGAGCTCCACCCTCCTTCCAGGGAATTCCAGAGCCACCAGGACCCCCCTGAGCCTCCTTTTCTCCGGGATCAGCCCCTCCAACTGCTCCTCACGGGATTTGCTCTTCCCTTCAGGAAAGACAAAGCCTGTAAGAGAAGCTCAGATTAGATTAAGCCTGGATTAGTGGAGTTGGTAGTGAAGGTTTTTTTTCTCCAGGCACTTCCCACCATTTCCTTGTGACATTTATTTAATTCGTATCTGATTTATCCCAAACCTCTCTGGGTCATTTCCTGGTTCGGGCTCTGCTGCCTTAGGGTGAAATCTCCTCCTGAGACCTCCTCGTGACCCATCAAAGGTATCTTGGCTTTACAATAAAACTGAGCTACTGGGACAACTCAGTAATTAATTAAGGGATCTACTGCACACAATGCCTCCCTCCCTAAGAACAGGGCCTGGGGTGGTTTGGAATCAACTAAAAAGTGACATTTTTTATTTTACCTTCAAGTTTAAGGCTTATCTTCATTTGGGTTACGAGCAGCTCATTGTGTGAATTATTGATGCAATCAATTGTTGCCTTTAAAAAGGGTGTTGAGCGGTTCAACTGCAAGAGCCAAAGCTTAGCACCTGAAAATTAATACATATGAATATTTATTAGTGTCCCTATATATTTATACATTAATTTTCATCTGGATTAACCCTCCAGCACAGATTTAACGTTGCAAAACTCCTCAGTGGCAGAGCAAGGCTTTGGCAGAATAATTAGAGGTAAATCTTCCCACCTGCCTTGAACAATTTGAGAGGTGCAACATCCACACCTTCCCGGGGCAACCACCACCCTCAGAGTAAAAAAAATTCTGCCTGATATTTAATCCAAACCTGCCTTTTCTCAGGTTAATAAATTGAAGTAAAATTTCATCTTAATAAATTCCAGCCTCGTACCTTTACCTTCCCCAGAGCAGCTGATCTCTGCCCCTTCAAGGAGGCACCTTTAGGGGTCTGGATGATCATTTTAAAATGAGCTCGTAAACACTTTAAAAAGGAAATTGACGTGACAGCAAAAGTTAGAATAAAGGAAGGCAAATCAGGGTAAATAAATAAATGAATAAATCACATTTAAACCTGACCAGGGAAATCCTGGGTCTCTTTTCTTAGTTACTCCAGCCCTAAAAATCTTTAATCCCACACTAATCTTCACTATCTTAAATTCACCATCAGGCCCTAGAACTTCATTTCTATGAATGAATGTCACAAATTGTTGCTATTTCTCTTTTCCAAGGTTTCTATTCCCTGGGAAGAGCAGCCGGTGAGTGGTTGCCTCCTGCCCTTGCCTTGCAAACCCTTCCTTTGTTCCTAATTATTATTTACTCGGAATTTTCCCATCACAGCAAAAATTACCTGCTGCTCCACAAGGGTCCTAAGGCAAAAAGCGTTTGTGGGAACTCGGGAACAAAAGATTCCTGGTGGATTTATGCAGATCCAGCTTTGTGAGCACAAGGACCTTTATTGGCCTCGTTAAGTGTGTCCCCAAATAGGTAAGTGAGCCCAGGGATCACAATGAGATTTAAATTAAAATCACCTTTTATGTATTATATCAATCAGGAGACTGTTATTCCAACACACTCCAGCTGCACAAGCTGGTGGCTTCTTCAAAAATCTCTTTTAGGGTGAACCCTGATTTTTTGCCTCTCCTTTATTCTAATTTTTCCATCGTATTGATTCTCTCTTTATCAAAACATTTTTAAATCCATTCCTGGCTCCCTCATAAAACTGTTGACAAGCTCCCCACTCCCATTTTGTCTTTAGGAGGCTTAAAAATTAACTTACAGCTCTAAATCTCTTTCCATGTAAATTCCCATTTTCCTCTCCTTTATCATGATTTTTCTGTCCTACTGGTTCCCCCTTTACAAAAACATTTTAAAATCCATGCCCGGCTCGCCCATAAAAATGTCCACCCTCATTTCCCCCAATGCTTTTAATGGTTTCTTATTAAACTTACATTCCTAATTTGTGTTAAATTAAGTTCTTATCAAGACAGAGCTATTTCTCGTGTACTTTATTTCCCCTCAGTCTGAAGAAACTTGACACAATCCCAGAGAAAGAACAACCTGGTTGGAAACACCAGTTTCAAAGCACAACCTCCCCTTTCCTATAATATTTTCCTGTCCAACTCAAGCAAATACTGAGGGGAGAGGGGGGGAAAAAGAAAACCCTGATATCCCAAAAAACAACAACCCGTGACTGTGACTTCACTTTGAGTCAGGAGCAAGAAAACCGTGGGTGGTATCGAAGTGCGTGTAATTGCAACAGGGTCCGACCTTGGGAGCCCAGAAACAAATCCAGATTAAATCCTTTTAAATCCTATCCAAGCCCTATTTGTAAAGGCTGGGCCGGATGTGAGATAAGGAAGAGCTTTCTCCTTTGGGATCAGGGATGTTTGATCTCAGCTGAGAGTTTATTGAGTTGTTCTCCTTGTCCTTGGGTGTCCTCTGAGGGAGAACAACTATATTGGTTTAAGTTTAAAGGCGTTTCAGAATAAAAATAAATAAATAAATAAAATCTCTTCCACGCCGGACAAAATTGGGAAATGAAGGGGGACCAAAAGAAAAATAAAAAGCTGTTTCCTGGCAGGAAATCATCTGTTGATGTTGCCTTGAATCCCTTTCCCAGCCTGAATTTGGGAGGGGAAGAAAATAATGCAAATAAACCCCCTTGGCCAAGCCCTGCTCTAACAGAAATGTGGTTTCGTGGAGCAGATCGAGCACTTTTTGGCCCAGGAAATGGCCAAGCGGATCCTGCCTGGAGGCTGGAGCACGGATTTAGAACACTCTGGAAAGGTCCAAGAGGGAACAAACACAAGCAGGGAGCAAAACAGTTTCATTACTCGCAGAAGTTATGCAGGCAGCAAAGTTTGTTTTGCAACTAATTAAGACTTCATGCAAAAAGGGTGTCACATCCTCCAGGCAATTTGACTAAGTGTATAAAAGCATTTGCTACGTGGAACCCTCCTAATCACTTTTCTTTAACTCTTCTCCTTGGTGATCCGGGTAAGTCAATTTTGAATCAATTACTGTGTTTTAAATGAATGATTGTTGCTGTCTAAGTATTAAATAATAGGTGAAATTTAGGCAAGGGGATGGGGTTTTTTTCCAGAAATATCCTTTCTATTCTCCTTTAATTTTAAGGCAGTTGAAGTTTTATCCTTCAGAGGTGAAGCTGTTGGTGTTCAGGAGTTCATTTAAGCCAGAAACTCCCTCAGAATTTTAAAGAGTCTCTATAATTTCGTGGTGCCAAGTGCTCCTTTCATATGATAAAGACCCAGATTAATTAAAGAAATTGCCATTAAAAAAATTAATTATTAATTTAAATCTCGTCCTCAACTGTCTTCAGGGAGGCTCCGTGTCTTTAAACAGTTGGAGAAATTGTCCCAAATACTTTCAAAACCCTACAGGGATTTTTCTCCCTAAAAAGCCACTTTCTTGCTGGTTTCATTTAAGTGGTTTTATTTTTATAAATGTTTTAACTGGTTTATTTTAACGAGTTTCATTTCTAGTGTTCCAAATCCCGAAGGAAGATCCAAGTGCTCCTCCTTCACCTCTTTTCACGAGTACTGGGATGAGCTTTGACAAATCCTTTGGACCACTCCAAGGTCCCAATTCTTAGGCCAATTTGTGGCAGCAATTCTTACCCCAAAGCCAAAATCAGGCATTCAAGATCCAGCTTTTTAGCTGGGAAAGTATTCCCTTGCTGCCTTTTCCTTGCCTTCAAGTCAAAGTTAATTTGACTTGAATCAAAGTTAATTTGACTTGAATCAGCTGGAAAAAGCTGAAGGCGAAGCCCCGAGAACTGGAGAAGTTTAAAATGGGATGTTCAGATGGAGACACAACTCCCCCCTCTGAATTTTGTCTCTCTCACAGAGTCCTGGAGTAAATGTGGGGACTCATTAAGGAAATAAGTCCAATCCCACATTTTGTCAGCCCTCAGTTCCCTCCACCTCCCTTTCACAGAGGGAAACTGAAGCAAATTATCCCTCTCCCTCGGTGTTTTCCTCAGCCAATTAGTGTGGGCACAATCCAGGGCAAGGATTTGTTAATCTGCAATTAAACAATGCCCAGAAAAAATCTGGCCTCGATATCAGGTTCTGTTTTAAAGAGCTGTGCGGTTCCAAATATTCAGATGATCCGTAATGAGACTAATAAAAGATGGGTGGGTCTCCACCCTGGATCATTCTGTCCCACTTGGGAACAGGTGAGAGCAGGGAATGAGTTGCTCCCCCCCATATTTTGGTCTTGCCGGTGCAGTGAGGATTTAAATCGGGGTTTGAAACACGGAGCTGAGTTGGGATTTATGGTTTTTAGTTAATAGGAGTGAGACAGAGCAATGCAACAGGGGAGAGGAGCAACAAGATGAGAGAATTTTGAGGGTGAACACGGTGGTGGGGTAGAAAATACTGAATTAAGTTCAAAAGGGTTTCTTAGGAAGGAGAAGAGTTGGGTGGAAAAAGGAAACTGGACAAACTTAATTCTTATGTGAATTATTTGCCCTTTTTTTTTCCTTCATTTGCTTTTTGTAATTCAATTCCCACATTTACCCTTTGAGCTTAAATTCCCACATTTACCCTTTGTAACTCCCCTATTTCTCCTTTATAATTCTGACATTTACCCGTAGCAATCCCCCCCATTTACCCTTTATAATTCTTTTGTAACTCCTTTATTTCTCACTTACAATCCTCTATTTTCGCTTTGCAATTCCCCCATTTACTCTTTATAATTCCCTCATTTACCTCTTCCAATCCCTCCATTTATAATTCCCACATTTACCCTTTCTAGCTCCCTCATTCCTCATTTATAATCCCCTCCTTTACCCCTGGTAACTCTCCCATTTCCCCTTTGCAATTACTTCATTTCCCCTGTGTAATTCCCACATTTCCCCTGTGTAATTTCCCCCTTTTCCTCTTTATCATTCCCCCCATTTCCCCTGTGTAATTCCCGTATTTCCCCTTTTTCATTCCCCCCATTTCCCCTGTGTAATTCCTACATTTACCATTTCCAATTCCTCCATTCCCTCCACATAACTGCCCCATTTCCCCTTTGCAATTAACCCTCACAATTCCCATATTTTCCCAAAACCCCCAACATTCCATGCACAGTTGCGACCAACCCCTTGTTCTTTAGGATGCACCTTCTGACCCCTCTCCTCGCTGTGTTCCAGGTGTGTTCCCATGTCTCCCTTCCACGAGTGCTGCCTTCCCGGGCTGATGTGCCCTGAGCCCTTCACTGTCACCTCCAACCAGACCTGTGTCCTCAAATACCCCGACACCGTCGTGGACATCGTGGAACCCGACCATCCCCCTTACTCCGTGATTTATCCCGGCCCCACCCTCACCACCTTCCCCCAGCAAACCATAGTGGGATCGACCGCCCTGGTGGACATGAGGAGCTTCCTGGCTTCCAGGGGACACCATGGGTTTAGGGGTAGGTTTGGGTTTGGGGCACCTTTGATGTTAGGATTATCGTTTTCTGACGCGGGCAACTTTAATCCTTTTCCTCCTCACTTATCCCAACTGTTTTGTTATAGAACTTGCAGGCCAGCCTATCTCCCCCATGGATATCTGTGGATAGACTGAAAAGCAGGACTGAAGGCTAAGAACCCCTCCCCCGACTAAGTTTATGGATAATGGATTAGAGAAGTGCTGAGCTCCCGAGGTTCCCAGTGGAGTCAATAAATCCAAATGGCTTCCTGGCACTAGGACCTGCATGAGGACTAAAATTCCCAAACTGCAAGAAACTGAAATTTCACTATTGACCTTATTCTAAATTAGGATGTAATAAAAAAAACAAAAACCATAAGAATTTCCCAGGAAACAAGATTTTCAAAAACTTACTTTTTTTTTGTTTGTTTGCTAAAAACTGCGTGTCAATAAATTCGTTTTTATGCCAACATTGATGTTTCATTATCAATTTACGTATATCAGTAATATAAAATACAGCACATCGAAAGAATAGGACTGAAAATCTTGGGTTCCAAAATTAAATTTGATCAAAATTCATATTCTTTTGTATATTTTGAAGAACCAGCATTAAAAAAAATAAAAAAGCAAAACCAAAAAATCGAACAACCAAAAAACCCAACTCTACTTGGCATTTCTTAAAATTAGTTTTTTGCAAGTCTCTCTTTAGCTTTATTTCTGCTGAGATCCACCATGTAATGCTTTCCCAGCTTCTTTTTTTCTGATGCTGTGTCATTTAATGCAAGCCAGGATCAAAATATATACATATATATATATATGAAACAATTGTAACTGCAGATCTCTTTTCAAAATTCTTCTGCTCAAAGGAGAACAATCAATGCAAACTCACGGAACTGGGGATCTGTTGTAGACCCTCCTGAACTCCTGGAACTCTTTGATTATAACCAGATAGTTTTGCTCGTGTATATTCAGCTTCTCGTTCCCATTAAACACTGTCATGCAGCAGCAGCATTTTTTGGGTTTTCCTTTTTTAGCATCCCAGGATGGTTTGGGTCGGAAGAAACTCCAAAGTTCATCCAGTGCCACCCCCTGCCCTGGGCAGGGACACCTTCCACTATCCCAGGCTGCTCCAACCTGGCCTTGGACACTCGCAGGGATGGGGAATCCATGGAATAACCTGAGCCCACTCTCACAGGAAACAATTTCTTCCCGATACCCAACCTCAATTTTAGTCGTCGGAATCCATCCCCTGGTCCCTTCCCTCCAGTTCCCGATGAGCTACTTTTCCTCCACACTTGATTTTTGGATCCTTGTGAGTCCCATTAAGAGGCTCCATGACCTTTTCCTTAGGCTCAACCCCCACATCAGCAGCAACCAAATCACCCTTCGATGTTGATAAGGTTTTCCGTTTTTCAGGAATTCATCTGACCTGTATTTTGCCATGGAATAAAGATGGCGCTGTCCCTGCAGAGCCATGCACTGGATGGGGCAGTAACAGCTCCTCTCTGAAAGGATTCCCATAAAATCTGGTTGAAGCACCAGAAAACCTCCTTCAAACTCCTCCCCGGGCTGTCAGGAGCAGAAATCCCAGAGAAATCCCAGAATCACTGAGGTTGGAAAAAACCTCCAGGGTCATGGAGTCCCAGCTGTGCCACATTCTCACCTTGTCACCCCACATCCAGTGTCACCTCCAGTCCTTCCTTGGACACTCCAGGGGTGGGCACTACAACAACCTTTTCCAGGAGGAAATTCCTCCTCCTGAATTCCAACCTGACCCTCCCAGGCTCTCCCCTCTCCTCCTGCCCCTTGTACCCTGGGAGCAGAGCCCA
>WEKX01001810.1:1208-16090 GCA_013390025.1 Pitta sordida | reverse complement strand
CCCCCCCAGCTCCACCCTCCTTCCAGGGAATTCCAGAACCACCAGGTCCCCCCTGAGCCTCCTTTTCTCCCTCCCCCAGCTCCCTCAGGAATTCTCCAGACCCTTCTCCTGCTGCTCCAGCCCCTTTCCCTCCCTGGACACCCTCCAGCCCCTCCACGTCCTTCCTGAATTAAGGAGCCCAGACCTGGACATCGCCTTGGATGTTCCCTCACTACTGCGCAGCACAGAGATGCAGATTTTTTAATTAACTGAAGGCCTGGAGTTAATCTCCCAGGCAACTCACGAGGCCTTTGCCCCAAAATAGGACAAAAATCATTGAGCAAACACGCCCAGGCAGGACCTGGGCACTGTCACTCTCCCGGGGTCACCCTGTTGGGACGCCTTGTGCAATGTGGGTACGTGCAGCTTAATAATGCCAAGAAAATACACGTATAAATATTGGCCAACACACTGTACCAGCTAAAACTAATGAGTTATTAGGCTGAGAATTAACTAGCTCACGTTTCCCCACTGTAATTTCCAGGGAACTGTGTTTCCAACATCCTTCCTCATCCCCCAAGGACTTTGTTTTTTTCCACACTAATCCACTTCAGTTCTTGGAATCCACAAATTAAATCGGGAAACTGCTTTTCCATAAATCAATCCCGATTCCGGTTGGCTCCTGTGTGATCCTTTGAGTAACAGCAAGCAGTGCTCTTGGAATGGCTCCTAAACATTAATTATGTTTGTACACAAGCCGAGTCTTGCAAAACTAAACCTCTCCCGTGGGATTTAGATGTTCAGATGATAAGCAACACGTGCCCTTCAGAAACACAGGTAGGAGGATTGTGAGAAGATTGTGAGGGTGGTTGTTCACGTGAGACCATTATTTTGCTGCTTTTTTTTTCCCCACCAGAAGCTTTTTAAAGTTGTAAATTAGTCCCCTCATCCTCCAATGTTTTTGAAGCATGTGGGACAATCCCAAGCCAAACATATCTTCCCTTTGGCAAGCTAGGGATCATCAAGTTGAGTTTGAGTTTGTGCTTGAATATGTAAATTTGTGTATTTTGATATCAGCGGCCCTTAACAGCCTCATTAACAGCCCCAGGAGTGCTCTGTTTAATTGCAGATGAGCAAGTCAAATGTAGCACCGCCACCACCACCATGGAATCCTGGAACAGGTGGGTTGGGAAGGACCTTAAAGACCATCCCATCCCACCCCCCTGCAATGAGCAGGGACATCTCCCACTATCCCAGGCTGCTCAAACTGGCCTTGGACACTTCCAGGGATGGGGCAGACACAGCTTCTCTGGGCAACCTGTGCCAGGGCCTCTCCACCCTCACAGGAAGGAATTTCTTCCCAATATCCAACATAAATTTCCCCTCTGTCAGTCTGAACCCATCCCCCTCGTCCTGTCACCCCAGTTCCTGATGAACAGCCCCTCTTCAACTTCCCTGGAGCCCCTTCAGATCCTGGAAGGAGCTCTGAGGTCTCCACACAACCTTCCCTTCCCTTCCCTTCCCTTTACTTCCCTTCCCTGTGCGTCTCCAAGACTCAACATGGGCAAAATTATTCCCTGGGAAAGTTCCGAGTGTCCTCAAGGCAAGATTTTCAGCATATTCCTGAATGTTTTGTATGGATTTACATAGGCAAAGTGTCTACTATAAACTTCACATCACGTGACTCCATTTAAAAGCCTTGGAATCTGATCTTTCCTATCAAGCAGAGATTCATCTGGATCAGATGTATCTGATAAAACACCTGGAATGTGCAAAGGGCTGGTTCATCACTCCAAACACTTTCCCAGGCAACACTTTCTCCATTCCCAACTCTCCCAAACATCCCTGTGTTTCCCTCTGCAGTTTCAGAGGACAGGGATAGACCATTTTTACTTTTATTCTTTGTCCTTTTCCTAAATTTGCAGGTTCTTTTACTTCTTTCGTAGCAAGTTTTTGGTGTCTCCTCTCAAGGAGCTTTCAAGCCGTGACACCCACAGTTATTTAGAAGGAAGAAATCCAAAATCCTCCTCTCTAACCCTGTTTTTCTTTTCCTGCGCTAAACATTGGAATGAAGAAATGGGGTGTCAACCCATATTTTAGCAGATTCCATGCGTTCAAATATCAGGTAATAACACCTTCTATAACAATTTATACCTTAATTATGCATAAAAACCTCATTAATGGTGTTCGTTAATCCAGCCAGCATTAGTTCAGCCCTTGGGCATTTAAATTGTCATTAAATTCAGCGTCCCCAGGGCAAATATGTGGCAGCAGAGTCCTGTGCTGGACAGAATTTCTCACCCTGTAACCACCTCAAACACCAGGGAAGACCCAGGGTGACTCACAGCAGATTCTGCTCCACCCACAGGTTGCTAAAAATACCTCCTTCATCCCCTGCACCATTTGTTTACATTCCTGTGGTTTGTTCCTGATTGAATAACTTGAGGTTTCCAGGCTGTCAGATCCTTGTTTCAGTTGGAGATGGTTGTGTGGGATCCCCCTGAGGGGGAAAATTCCCTCGTTAAACACATCCCTGAGGAAGGGCTGAGTGCAAAGGGTTTCAAAGGATGTTGTGAAGGCGCCACACCACAAACCAGGAGTGTTGTGGCTTTCACTTTTGCAGGTCCATTTCTCCTCTGATGGTGCCAACCTTTGGCAGGTCAGACTGACCGTCCCAGACACAATCCCGATCAGGGACTGGCACCTTGGGTGTCGTGTCACAGCCAACACAACACAGGTTTGGGCTTTGGTCTGATGTTACAGGCAAGATAAAGCTGGTGGACAAAGTTAGAATCCAGTTTGGGTTGGATGGGGCTTGGAGCAGCCTGGGATAGTGGGAGGTGTCCCTCTGTCACTCTGAACCCACCCCCCTTGTCCTGTCACCCCAGTTCCTGATGAACAGCCCCTCTCCAGTTTCCCTGGAGTCCCTTCTGACCCTGGAAGGAGCTCTGAGGTCTCCACACAACCTTCCCTTCCTTTCCCTTCCTTTCCCTTCCTTTCCCTTCCTTTCCCTTCCTTTCCCTTCCCTTCCCTTCCCTTCCCACCTCTAGCCTGGGAAGTGCCTCTCCAAGGGTCAACCAGGGGAAAATTATTCCCTGGGAAAGCACCAGGTGTCCTCAGGGAAAGAGTTTCAGCACATTCCTCAGTGTTTTTTATGGATTTACAGCTTCTCTTNAACTGGCACCTTGGGTGTCGTGTCACAGCCAACAAAACACAGGTTTGGGCTTTGGTCTGATGTTACAGGCAAGATAAAGCTGGTGGACAAAGTTAGAATCCAGTTTGGGTTGGATGGGGCTTGGAGCAGCCTGGGATAGTGGGAGGTGTCCCTCTGTCACNACACAGGTTAAAATTCCTTCCCAATATCCAACTCGAATTTCCCCTCTGTCAGTTTGAAGACATTCCCACCCCAATTCCTGATGAAAAATTCCTCTCCAGCTCCACTGCAGCCCCTTTCAGATTCCTTCTCTTAAATCAAGGGCTTAGACATGAGGGAAGGAAAACATTTTGTTGCTTTTGTGCTGCAAAACGAAGAGTTGGGAAGGGTGAAAAAAAAAACAACCCCAACTTCAGATTCAGAGGGAAACTGAGGCAAGTTGTGCAATCCCACATGAGGCAACCAGAGGGAGATGGAATATTACAGGATTAACTCAGAGCTGCCTGGCTGTGGTTTCCACCTATAAACAAGAAAGGATTAATTTTTAAAAAAAACCTGCAGGGATCAGGAATCCAAAGAGATTTTACACCATTTAGATAATTTCATTTGATTTCGGACCAACCCAGCATTTGGATTTTCTTGCATTAAAACACATTTTTAGTTCAGCTCTGGTGAGGATGTGTTTTTTCTGCCCTACTCCCTTCATTCCCTTTCCTTCTGTGCTCCTTCAGCATTTATTTCCTCTATCAGGTCAAAAGCTTCTTGTAATTTTTCTGGGGTCAAAATCTGATTTAACCCCAGCTAGAAGTGAAACAAAGGTGCAAAACCTGGGTTCTCCTACTACATTTAGGGGCTTTTCCTGGTCTGTAAAGCTCTAAAAATCAAAGAAAACCCAACCCTGGGTGTCCTGCCGAGGCTGGAAATCAAAGTGTCCATCACACAAAATAATTTAACCCTTTTACCAACCAAAAGACCTTCAAAAAAAGACTCTTCTCTCTTGTTCTGTCAAATGTTCCTGGAGAAGACCCTCCCTCACCCTATCCCTTACCCATCATTTTTATCCAGGGCTTGCAGGTGTTTTTTTTTTAAATCAACCTGTTTCTGCCATAAGTGGAGATTTAAGAGGTTTTTGTGGAAACACCCTGAATAATTAAACACCTTGGGAATGTTCCGAGGCCTGAGAAGGTTTCACAAACACATTCAGGCCTTGCCTATGCAAATGGTCGTATTATCATAAGGGGTGACACCCAGTCTTGGGCAACGGTGTCACCTTAAAGGAGATAAATCAAGGTCATTTCTGTCGCTGCCCTAATTAGACCGAGGTTCAGATTTGTGATTATTCAACTTTCACTCGCAGCCTGTGCAAAATCCAGAGTTTCTGATAGAGCAGAAACCAGCAGGGCCAGACTCGGAGACATAATTAACCCTCCCCACCAACCTGGAGCTGCATTTCAGCTCCTCCAACCTCCTGGGCAGAATTCCTGCTGATCTAATGTTTGTGGAGGTGATGTCAGCCAGAGAGGATCGTCTTTGAAGTGAGGGGAAGGACTCCTGCAAAGCTCAGCAGAGCTCCCACCCCAAAGCCTTTCCCTTTGATTGTTTCTCCATCGGCAAACGCTCCTGACTCAGCTTTGCAAACACAACTGGGCTCTGGGAGTCCAGCTGAACCGGTTTGGGCCACTCAAACCATCTGAGCTCCTGGTTAATTCCACCCCTGCCTTGCACAAGGGTGTAATTTTCTAAAACAATTTAAAATTAATGGGCCCTGCCAGTATTAGGGTTGTGTATTGTGGTGTTTGCAGTCTGTGTTTGGTCTTTATTCCCCCTTTGTTAGTCATGGAATGGTTTGGGTTGGAAGGGACCTTAAAAATCATCTTCCACAGGGACACCTCCCACTATCCCAGGCAGCTCCAAGCTGGCCTTGGACACTTTCAGGGATGGGGAATCCACGGAATAACCTGTGCCAGGGTCTCATCGTCCTCATAGGGCAGAATTTCTTCCCAATCTCCCACCCAAACCTCCCCTATTTCAGTTTGAATCCATCCCCCCTTTGTCCTGGCACCGCAATTCCTGATGAGCCAACAACAGTCACTGGAGGACAACACAAAAACTGAGAGGGGAAAGAGAAGATTCTGGATCATGTTGTTACATTACAGGTGAATTTTGGGGAGATTTAATCGTGTTGTACTTCAGGGGCTGCATTTTAACCCACCAGCCAGGATGTGGTTCCCAGCTCTCTCAGGCATCTCCCAAATTCCATGGAAGATTTCTCTGGAATCCTTCTGTGGGGTGAATTTTTCACTTGTTCCACTTACTTTAAAATTCATATTTTAAAAGAGGAATTTTGGAAGGATCATCCTTGGAGGGGAAGAAGTTTTGCAGCAAATTTCCAGAGAGTCAGAACCAAGAAATATGGGTATTTTTCCTGGGTATCTCTGGGTATATAAGGACATTTATGGATATTTATGGAACCAAGAGACAGGCAAAACTTTGTGAGGAGAAAAAAAACCCAATATTTTCAGGAGAATCCTGAGTCCCTCTGACACAGACAATGTTAATCCTACATTTTTTAGGATTGAATCATGAAAACCTGACGGCACATGGGACCTATGGGCTGAACATCATCCCAGCCAGTAGTGATGGACCCAACTGTGTCCCTCTACAGGATGGAGATTCCCAAACCCTCAAAACACTCCCTGTGGTGGAAAAGGCCACTGGGACGAGTGGAAGAGTCCACTGGAAGGGCCTTCTCCGAGTGCAGGAGTCCTACACCCATTTTCCCAGGGATCAGTTTTCCACACACTCTTCCCTCTGGATGGAAACTTTGTTCCCCAAAAAATGCCAAGCGCAAAGAAATGAGCTAAAACCACCCTCGTGGTGCTTAATAGGTGACATTAATTATATTCTGATTTTATGAGTCACCTCCTAAAGCCTCCCCCTTCCCCCCAAGGGCTGTGGAGCTTATCAGGAATATTCTGGAGACATCAAGAAACGAGATTTCAAAGAAGTCCTCGAACCTCTGTGAGTTTGTCATCCGGGGAAATCATTTTATGTAAATAATAATGACATCCCAGTGGATTTGGGCTGCTCTGGCCTCATCCTGGATGAATTATGGAAAGTATCTCATCAGCTCCTCATTTCAGGCTTCATAATTGGCGACAGCTTGGGTTTTATTTAAGAGATAAGCCTGGCATAACTTTGCCCTTGAAGTTTGCATCAGATGCTTCCTGTGACGTAAGAGCACATCTGGAAACCTCATCAACATTATATCAGATGGAAAAGAAGCCTTGATTTTCTAGAGTTTTCTCAAGGCTCGGACACAAATACTCAGTGTTAACTTGTGTTTCCTTGATTTGATCCTAAAAAAAAAAAATAGGATTAACATTGTCTGTGTCGGAGGAGCTCAGAATTCCGCTGAAAATATTGTGGGTTTTTTCTCCTCACGAAGTTTTCCATGTCTTTTGGTTCCATAGGTATTCTTATACATCCATAGATATCCAAGATATCCACTGGCACATCCAAGGCTCCCCGAGCAGCCACGTTTTTCACCCAGGATAAGCCACCAAAAAAAAAATCTCATTAATTCTCGGTGTATTTATAACTTAATGAAAGCAGCGGAGGGAGAGCAGGAAATTTTCTGAGATGAAAAGGCCTCGTCTGCATTTCGGGTTATTACCCAACTCAGCTTTAGATAAACGGGGAGCAAAACAATCCCTGCAAGTGCAGGAGGAAGAAATGCAACAGGGGTAATTAAATTCCTTTACACAAAGGGTGTCTCAGCTCCTCCAGGCGATTCCAGGGAAGGTATAAAAACTCTCCCCGCGCCGAGTTTTCCTTTACTGCTCTTCTTGACTTGTTGTCTCCGCTTCCCTGAGTAAGTCTGGCTTAACAGCTCTAAAAACCTCCAGTTTACTTTGGCTTTTAGCGTGAATTTCTCCTTAAAACCGGGACTAAACCCTGCAGAAATAACCTGACCCTCAGAGGCTTTGGGAAGCACCTTCCTCGCAGGTGATTTCAGGGCTGGGGAATTATGGAAAAATAAAAAGTGAGAGAGGGGGGTGGATTTCAAGGCTGGTTTGAGGGTTTAAATTTACGGAGAATGAGGAATTTGGGTCTGTTGGTGCTGAAAGATTTTTAGGGGGGCTCTGAAAATAGGTTTTAGTGGGTTTTTTCAGCATGTTTTACATGATCAGAGGGTGAGGATTTTGTGTCGGTGTTGTATCTGTGGCTTGATCGGGGAAAATTCAGGGATAACTATGGAAGTAAAATCCCTGTTGGAAGTTAACCTGGTGTAGCTGTTTTGATCTGCCCATCCTTAATTTAATTGGAGTCACAACAAGGGATGATTAGAGGCTGTTAATGTAACTTTCATTTCTGACTCTTAAAACTTTGCCAGTATTTTAACGTGTCTTTGCTAAATTCAGCATTTTGTAGGTCCAACCTAAGGGGATTTAGGGGAAAATGCTCTGCTTGGTTTATTTTTCCTTTTTTTTTTTTCAAATTTTCAAGGTGAAAATTAATTAAAATTTAATTTAAAAGCTTAAAAGCCACTCTGTTGCTATACCAATCTTTTATGTGAGCATTTAACCTGAAGAAATAAACACTATTAAATAGGTGTCTCCTCGCTGAAGCTGCAATTTTCTTATTTGAGTGACTTGATCACCACAATATAAATATTTTAATTTACATATTTTACTCATTAAATGAGTAATTAAAGCTCTCATTTTTCTCCCAGCCTTTCCCTTTTTTTTTTTATCATGTGGAATGTTTTGTGCCTGAAAGAACAGGAATCTGCGAGGAAATTAATATAGAATATTAAGGAGGGTGTAAAATAGATTATTTCCCACTGAAATACATGGAAAATCCAGATTTTTTTTTCCCCCCTTGTGCCTCATCTGTGAAACGCAGGAGGCAGGAGCTGCCCGGGGAAGTTGTGTGGGAGGAAAAGAGGTGCTGTGGGAACAAGTTCAAACGTGTCTTTGGGAAACATTCCAAAGGAGTGGGAGGTTTCGGAGGAGCTGTGGGGTTTGGGGGAGGAGAATGGGGAAGAGAATTAAAGAGGGAAAGTTCAATGAAGCAAATTAAAATGGACAAATGGACGTGGGCAAAGGAGAAGGTGGGAGATGCAAAAAGAAAATAAGGGCTCAGCTTTGCCTCAATCCCAATTTTCTGTGTTTAAAAATCTCCTGGAGCAAAGTGTCAATAACCAGGTGGGTGAGATATTTGTTGGGTTTGGGGTTTAGGGAGTTTTTTGAACGTTGCAAATGAATCAAAGAGGGGGGAAAAATCCTTTTTTCTGCTCCTAAGCCCATTCTTAGTTATCATCCTATTAAACCCATACCAGCCTTTGAGAAACCTCCTAATCCTTGACTTCTCGGGTACCAAAAATGGCAATATTGACTTTTATCTTCTCTTTTATCCCCCAAGTGAGTGGTGACTTCCAAGGACTGCATTTAATATTGTGGGAAGCCTCTTATTTTTAAGGTGAAAAGCCAATTTTCCAAGGTGAAAAGCCAATTCTCAAAGGCAAAAAGAAAATTTTTCAAGGTGAAAGGCCGATTTTCCAAGGTGAAAAGCTACCAGTTGCATTAGAAAATTGTGTTTTTAACCAAGATATTTTTAGAGCTGCCACATTCTTTAAAATTCTCAGAGCTGGACTCTGTGGTCCTTGTGGGTCCCTTCCAATCAGGAATATTGGGTTATTCTGTGAAATTCCAGGCATGTAATAAAAAAGGAGGTTTAGGCTGCATCTCAGGAAAAGGTTTTCCGTCCAGAGGGTGGTTGGGCACCAGAAGAGACTCCCAGGGGTGGGCACAACCCCAAACCTTCCAGAGCTCAGGGGCCAAGGTGGGATTGTTGGGGTGCCCAGAGCTGCACTTTGCCGACCCTCCCAACTCACAGGAGCATCCCTGTGTTTCCAATGACATTCCAGGCGCTCCCCACGGCCAGGAGATGACGTCCACCCAGCTGGCCTGTGCCACCCCCTGCGAGGCCAAGTGTCCCCAGCCCTTGGCCAGCAGCACCAACGAGCCCTGCGTGGTGACCTGCGGCGACTCGCGGGTCATCATCTACCCGCCGCCCGTCGTGGTCACCTTCCCGGGGCCCATCCTCACCACGTACCCCCAGCAAACCGTCGTGGGAGCCTCGGATTCTCCAGAGGTGGCCCTGGCAGAGCCACCCCCCGTGGCCCCTCTGCCCGCTGAGGTGACGGGCAGGTTGGAGGCAGCGGCCGAGAAACTCCCGGCCCCGGTCCTCGCCCGGCCCGAGCCACGCTGTGCCCCCAAGTATTCCTACACCTACTCCTCCCAATGGACACACCCGTGCAACTCCTACCGCGCCGGGAAACGCTGGACTTGCTAAAGATGGGAAGAAGTGGCCGAGGAAACGGCAGGTGGGAGCTGAGGTGGAGCTCAGAGGCATCAGCGGCGGTGCTGGGGGTTGTCCTGCAAGCGCTCAGCCCCTGGCAAAGGCTGCTGGGTGCTTTTTCTCATTTTGCCTTTAGTTTAGAGCTGTTCTCCTCCAGATTTTCCAGTGTAGTCGTTGCTTCCGTGGTGCTTTTGTCTAATCTCAGTTGTTTCGTTGGCACTGAACACCCCCAGAGGTGATTTAAGGTGCTGGAAATCACGCACAGCAACACTCTGCCCAAAAAATAAAAACAGATTTTTTTTTACTGACTGCATCATTTGGGTGCTGGTGGTTCACCCCCGGAAAGATGATCTGTGTGTTCTGTACAGTTTTGTTTCAGAATTGCAAGAAAGCTGCCTCTTTACAAATAAATTTTCTGTACCGAAACACGCCTACTGGTTTTCTTTGCAACATAATACAAAGGGAAGATTTAGGTTGGATATTAGGAAAAGGTTCTTCTCCCAGGGGGTCGTGGGCACTGAACAGGCTCCCCAGGGATGGGCACAACCCCAAATATGCCAGAGGTGAAGAGTTGCACTAGTTTAGTTTCCATTCCGCTCTAAAACTTACCAAAAAAAAAAAGGGGGAATTTCATCTTGGAAATCTCTATTTTGTCATGAATCCCATCATTTGGTAGTGACTTTCCAACTTGCAGCCTAAAAGTCTCTTCTGGGAGGAAGTCAGAGCTGCCACAAACGGTTTAAGAAATTAATTCCCAGGCAATGACATTTAAGGGCTGGTGCTGCACCTGGATCAGGACGATACTTGGGGTCAATCCAGGATGAGCAGATGGAGAAGGGCTTGGGGAGGCTGGACACGACCCAGCCCAGAAACCCCCATTCCCTGGGCTGATACCCCAGCAGGGGAGGGAGGATTGTGCCCCTGTGTCCCATCAGGTGAGATCCCACCTGGAATCCTGGATCCAGCTCTGGGGGAGCAGCACAGGAAGGACATGGAGTTGCTGGAGCCAGTGCAGAGGAGGAGAGCAGAGGGATGGAGGAAAGGCTGGAGAATTGGGAATGTTCAGCCTCAGGAGAGGAGAAGCTTTGGGGTGACCTGGGGGTGTGACCCTTCCAGGAGCTGAAGGGGCTCCAGGAAACACGGGAGAGACAAGTCCCAAGGGCCTGGAGTGACGGGACAAGGGGAATGGGTTCACACTGACAGAGAGGAGATTTAGATGGAATATTGGGAAGGAATTCTTGGCTGTGAGAGTGGAGAGGCCCTGGCACAGGTTGCCCAGAGAAGCTGTGGCTGCCCCATCCCTGGAAATATCAAAGGCCAGTTTGGAGCAACCTGTAAAGTGGGAGCTGTCCCTGCCCATGGTAGGGGATGGAATGAGATGATCTTTAAGGTCCCTTCCAACCCAAAGGGTCCTATGATCTAACATTTCACATCATAGCTCAGTTAAAGATAAAATTCCATCCAGGATTAGGAACAAGTAATAACAAAAAGGAATTGTTCATGCAATGAAGCTTATTTAATGTGGATGAAAAATGCAACAGAAAATGTCAGCAAGACACAAAACAGCACAGCAACAATGAATTGGAAACACAACAATCCCAAGGCAGCAGCAAGGCCCAACCCAGGGCTCCACCCCAGAGGTTCCCCTTCCTCTGGCAAGTTGGGGGTCTCAGGGCTGGGCAGAGCAGGGCAGACTCTCATCTGAGGGTTGGAACAGCTCGGGTGGATCGCAGGCAGAGGGGAGCTTCTGGAGGCAGTGCTGGGAACCCCAAAGCCACCAGCTGAAGATCAGCAGGGTCACCCTGTGCCAGAACAGGGTCCAGAGAGTTCCTGGGGCTGCTTTTCCAGTTGAAATTGAAGCTGGAAACTTCATCCTGGCTCAGGTGGTAGAAGGCAGGAGGGGCTGGTTGTGGAGCCGCAGGGTAGAGGCAGCACTGAACTCCAGGGATATTTGGGGCTTAGCAGGGCCCACAGCTGCCACTGAGGTACCTGGAGCCACGGCCCCAGCCCCCAAATCCACAGCTCCCATAACCCCCATAGCCCCCATAGCCACCATAAAGGCCTCCATAGCCATAACCCCCATAGCCATAACCCCCAAAGCCCCCATAGCCCCCATAGCCTCCAAGGCCCCCACGGCCTCCAAAGGTGCCACCAAAGCCTCCTCCAACCCCAGGGACTCCTGCTGAGCCCACAACACTCTGCTGGGGGAAGGTGCTCATGATGGGCCCGGGGAAGGTGACCACTGAGGCCGGGGGCTGGATCACCACCGTGGAGTCGGGGCACTGCCGCACGCAGGGCTCGTTGCAGGTGTCAGAGAGAGGGGCTGGGGTGGCCACCCCACAGGAGGGGACACACAGGCTGGAGCAGGACATGTTTCGGTTCTGGAGGTAAAGCTGCAAAACAAGGCAGAGAATATTCAACCATTAGACAGAATCCAAAAGAGGCAGTGAGGATGGAGAAGGGCCTTGAGGGGAAATGTGTGAGGAGCAGCTGATGGCACTTGGTGTGTTCAGCTGGAGAAGAGGAGAGTGAGGTCAGACCCCATTGCAGTGACACCTTCCTAGGGTGGGGTAGAGGAGGGGCAGGCCCTGATCTCTGCTCTGGGGGGACCAGGGACAGGAGCCAGGGAATGGCAGGGGCAGGTCGGATCTCAGAACAGGGTTGTTCTTCCAGCAGAGGGTGGTTGGGCACTGCTCAGGCTCCCCAGGGCAGTGGGCACAGCCCCAAGGCTTCCAGAGCTCCAGGAGGGTTGGGATGATCCTCTGGGGACAGAGGGTGACTCTTGGGGATGGGTCTCTGCAGGGTGAGGGCTGTACTGGCTGATCCTTGTGAGTCTCTTCCAACTCAGCGTATTCTGGGATTCTGTGATCTGAATGCAAGTCTTGATCCCAAATCCCTCCTGCCTCTGTCCCACCTGGAACCTGTGTCCCAGGACAAGCTCTGGATCATCTCAGAAATTCAGACCAAAAGCCTGTTCCACAGTCAAAAAGCCTCTTTAGACCCTTTGCTGCTCTCACGGTCCCTGATTTTTACTTGTCCCTGGGAGTGGGGAAAAACTCCCTCATCCAAAACAGATGGAAAATCACCAATGGACTTGAATTACACCAAAGGACTTCAATTCACTGGTGTAATCCCAACTATCCTGCTCCACACTGTGAAATAGTGGAGCACCCAGCCAAAGATCCCTTGAGAAAGCACGGACTAGGAAGGAAAGATGGAGGTAAGACATGGACTTACCACGACGGTTGATGAGGAGAGTCAAGTGGAGGAAGCTGGATAGAGGTCTGGGCAGCCCTCAGCTCTTTTATACCTGTCCCAGAGAGCCTGAGGCAGCGGCCGGGGGATGGTGGCAGAAGCCACAGCTAATCATGAAATCAAGCGGACAAGCCTCATGACACAACTACTGTGTAGGGCAATTATACCCATCCTAATTGACTTTACTAACAAGTAAACGTACCCTGGAGAACAAAGAGCTGAAGGGAGGGACAGACCATGACAAATTACTACATGAAAGATAATTTGTTGCTGGAGCTGAGCTCACAACACCAATAAACCCCGATCTGTCCCTAATCCCCCGCTTTGCTTAATGTGCAAGAGTTTTGGGCATCACGCAGAAGCTCTTTGAAATCCTGGGCGCAGCCAAGACATCTGTCATTACTCCCCTTTTACAGGCTGGTAAACAGAGACGCCAGGAGGAAGAAGCCATCCCACCCACCCAGGGCAGATCCCAAATTCCAAACGTGGCCCCAGTGATGGCGGGGGAGGGCGCAGGACCACAGACTCACAAAGTGGGTCAGACTTGAAGAGACAACACTAGGTCAGCTCAAGGAAGGTCATCCCAGAGCACATGGCATGGGACTGCATCCCACTGCAGTTTCCATTAACCCCATGACAGGAATCCAAGTCAATGAGCGACATAATTGAGTTCCTCATGTACTGCAAAGGTTCTTTCCTGAGGTTCTTCCCCCCCTGCCTATTCGTGTGGAAACTTGCAATTTCCTGACATCTTTCAGGACCTTTACAAAAAAGGAAATATTATTATGTTTCCTAAAAAATATTTTCATATGTATTTTATGTCATTTTGTCATTCCACAGAGTTTCTAAAGTGTGGAAACTTGGAATATGCTGCTAAAAACAGCAGGTGGTAGGAAAATGAAGCAATAAAGAAGGGGCTAAGACCACTTTTTCACTCATGTTCTGTGGTCATTCCGAATTTGTGCAGTAACTGGTGATAGAGAAGGTGAAGGAAGGTTTAAACAAAAAGATCTCACCTCTCTGTTAGGGGAAAGTTGCAATTTTCTCCATAGAAGACTCACCTACTCCCCACACTGGTGTATCTACAGTGAGGGAGAATCCCTAAGAAATTTCTCTGACACTGCATGATTTGTAAACTCCCAAAGTCATTTAATGGTCTTGCAAAAAGCAAAGGAAATGAGTCCTGTTTCACATGAAACTTCATTTATGATCTGTCCTGGAACAGACGTCGGGACATGACAGTGGGATCAGGGACTGGAGACATGAGGGAGGGAAGGCCAAAACAGAGGAGCAGAAACAGGACAGAGAGACCCTCAGCTCCTTCAGCTGCATTTCTGAGTTCAGCCCAACCAAATTCCTCTGACAAGGGACCTGATTCCCCAGTTGGGCACTGGGGGCTGTGCCAGGAGATGTTGGCTGAGCACCCACACAGAGCCAGGCTGTCCCTGGCCATGGTCCCATGGGTCACAGGATGGGCACTGAGGGCTCATGGACACAGATGGGCTGGGGCTAAGTTTGAGGTCACTAGACACAACAACATCCCATAAAATGCCCAGGATTGTCCTGTGTAAGCAAATTGAGGGATTAGGGACAAATCAGGATTGGAGCCATGAGTTACAGCAGAACCTTGTCTTTGATGTAATGGTGTGCCATGGTCTGTCCCTCCCTTCACCTCCCTTTGTCCAGGCACGTTTACACACCGATGTCCCCCATGAGGGGGTGACAAATAATTGCATCCCATCATTATCTCTGTCACGAAGCTTGTCAGCTTGAATTCCTAATTACCTGAAGTTTTGGACCCCACCCCCATTCCTGATGCCCCAGGCACCCTGGGACAGGTATAAAAGAGCTGAGCTCCTGGCAGACCTCTATCCACATTCCTCCACTTCACTCTCCTCATCCACCAGGTAAGTCCAGCTCTCAGAGCACTCTTGGGGATCTCTCCGTTCCACTCTCCATCCAACCCCTTCCTCTTTCCATCCAACCCCTTCCTCACCCCTCTGCCTAATCCCTGGTGTGTTTTGCAGATCTCCTTGTCTGCCTGAAGCATGTCCTGCTCCAGCCTGTGTGTCCCCTCCTGTGGGGTGGCCACCCCAGCCCCTCTCTCTGACACCTGCAACGAGCCCTG
>WEKX01001809.1:38611-87609 GCA_013390025.1 Pitta sordida | reverse complement strand
GTCTGAACCTCCCTAGTGGTTTTAGCCTTGGCTGTCTTAGCCGCCCTTGTGGTCTTGACTGTGGCTGCCATTTGCCTGGTTCTGGCCATGCCTGACAGGGGGAGGAAGGAGAGACAGCACCTGCAAAGACCTCGCCTGCTACCCTGCCCGCTTGCCCTGCCCGCGCAAACTGCCACAAATGAAAGGATTTTCAACATTGTGTATCCCTGTCTACACTGACTATATTTTGAATATCAGTGATAATCTGCTATAGTACCAAAACCTCTGAATAACTGACTACTCTTACAGTCTCTTAGGAACATTGTACTTTTAGCTTTCTGGCTTCCTGCAGTGCTTAGACTGGACAGTCTATTTGGTCTGCATTCACCTCTGCACTCTTCATGTCTAGGGAGCCATATCACCTGCCTCATTCCACATCGCTGACACATCTGGAATATCTCTCACAAGGCTCCTTTTTTTTTTTCTCCGTGAAGGAAGCTCAGCCAAACCTGCAGCAGACTCAGAAAACCAATATAACTGACTTTCTCCTCTAGTGTCTGAATAAACAGAACTCATATCAGGTTGTTCTTTAGAGATAGCTTCATAAATATTTTTAAAATAGAAGATATATTTCTCTAAATAGGACATAGCTCTCACGCTTAAACTACTAGTAGCCTCCTAGTGCTGTGCTTTTCAGTACAACCTCAGAACATAAAAATTTTACAGAAAACAAGTGAAAAGTTACTACACACTGATCCCTGATCACCACTAAAGAAAAGTCTGTCTCATGCAATTGTATGCATGTCCTTCAGTCAAATGATCTCTCTAAAGACAGATAATGTCAGTGCAGAGGCTGAGAAGGGTTAGTTATGATCATGCAAAATTAAGCCCTTAAAATTCCGTCATCCTCTGATGTAGAAATATACCGAAAGCGAGTTAAGAAGGCAGCTATATTAGCCCCCTAAGTATTCTGTGAGGTGCATTCTGGTTTTAAAAAGGAATTTTTCTTTTCCTTGCACAACACTTAAATATATAGTTGCCTTTCAAGCACAGTAGTGTTGTCCGAGTACTTCCTCACAGATTCAAGTCTCTAAACTATAGGTCTACAGAAACTTATTTTTTGTATTTGAAAACAGTGGGACTGACTAGTACTGTGTCCAAGGTCAGGAAATTGTTATTAAACACTTTCTGAGGAGCACATGTACTCGTTATCTATTTAACTGCAGTGATAAGACACAACAATATATTCTTTACAAAATTTTTAACATATGCCTCCAGAGGATTGATATGTTCAATCTCAAAAATATATTAATCCCTAAGTAAATCTGCTCTTGAATTATGATACTGTCATAAATAGATCTTTTATTTATTTTATTTTTATTTAGTTTAAATTTTATAAAATTTAAATTTTAGGAAAAATATTTCCTTTTTAAAAATATATATATTATAGCTTTTGAACAGAATAGAGAGAATTTTGGAGAGAGAAAATGACAAGTGAAATCATAAATGACAAATAGTTTTTCTGTAAATCTTCATTATTTCTTAATGTATTTTATCATTTTTACTCCAAACTATTTGTCCTGTACTTTTCCACCTGCTGCAATGCTCTGTGGGTGTTTTAAGCTTAGCAACTAGACTGTTTTCTCTCTGAAATTCTGTTAAAATAAAAACAGCTTCTGGAATTCACAGTAAATGCTTTGTCATTGACCTTGAAAGCACTTTGGCAATAAAGGGATTTCTATACTTTGCCAAAAAGCAATGGTGATAGCAGAAATTTTGTAACAGATGAAGCTACAGTAGTTACTCTAGTGTCTTTTTGGTAGCTTCACCTATCAGTATCCCCAATGGCAATATTATGTTTCAGTAGTCAATTGGCAAGTATATAACATTGGAAGAATAGGGATTTTAGAGAAACAACATCACAATGAACAGTATGGATTTCTTGAAACTTTAGAATTTAGAAATCCTTATTTTTCTCATGGTTCTTATAGCTCTGTGGACAAGTAGTGCAGGATTGTTAAAAATATTTTTTCTTTTTCTAAATTAAGAGAACTCAGTATAATAAAGTCATTTCAGTAAAATGAAACCTTTTAGTCATTATCTCAGGTATGCTTTGGACTAAATAGAGAACTACAATTTAACTCCTATTTTCGACTAGAAGGTTTTTGAGGTTTGTATGTTTGCTTGTTTTTTTCTTATGGTTATGTATTAATCATTGAGAAGATAAAGGTAAACTTTTAGAGCATTAAACTAATTGAAGAAAGCTCCTTTTCAAAGCTAAGTAATCCATGCAGGATCATGGATTTTTTTCATCCTGAAATCCTTTCCTACAAACAAAAGTTTTGAGACCCTACTTTGTGAGTGATAGGCATCATTTATATTGATCTTACCTATCGCTTCCGTTTCCCTGCCTCTCTGTAAAGGAATTAAGCAGTGTACTGGAAACACTTAACGATATATTATGTTTTCAAACATCATAGGGAAAAATTTTGACACTTTTACCTATTTGCACGTGTGGATATAATCTGCTCAGGACTGACAAATAACCTGTGCGCAGTGCATCAACACATCTCACTGTCAGTAGAGCTCTGTAGCCTGGTGCTTAAAGCACGAGGCCTTAATGAGTATTTCAACAGATTAAGTGTTGAGGTCATGGCTGCAAGGCTCTTCCAGTGTGGAAGGCCTGCCTCCCATCCTACTCAAAGAATTTGCTTTTTTTTCGGTTGGGAAAGAAAAAACTGTTACACTGAAGAGACTGAGGTGAGCTACATGGACAGAAGTGCTCTGAAGCCAAGGATCATGCTGAAGGAGCAAGGCAAGCTTTCCTACATGGCAAGACCTCAAAACTAGAGCAGAGAGAGGTGCCCCAATTCCTCTACTATCAAGCAGGAAGTCGTGGAGTCATGACTTGGAGACAGCTCTGAAGTAGCTGTCCAGGTCTCAGGCTGCAGGGAGTGCCAGAGCCTGGTGCTGCTCTCATAGGACAGCAGGGAGAATATCTGTGAGGCATGATCAGGTCCATGGACTGCTCAGTCTAATGGAGAAGCTGAGATGAAGGAGAAAGATTAAGAAGAATTAGGGACTTTGAGGAAGAGATGGACTGGTGGAGTCACACTCTACCATGCCATGCAGAAACTCACCCACCATTCACTTCCCGAGCAGTAATGGATTCCCTACCCTTTCAACACCAGGTAGAAGGAGGGGTCCTTAGAGATTGAGGGGAGTGGAAACTGGTCTCTGCTTGGTGTAGAAGGTGAATCCTCTCCCTATTTACCTCACAATAGACCTGAGGTCCTGGAATCTGAGAACCAGGAAAATAAGAAAATCACTGAAGGTCCAGGCAGGTTGTCTCACCAAGTTCAGAACAACCTGCCCACTGAATCCCAACCTCCTCAGTTAAGAAAAAGTAAAGGTAATAGTCACTGGTGACTCCCTTCTGAGACAAACAGAGGTCTTGATATGCCAACCAAATCCAACATACAGAGAGGTGTGCTGCCTTCCTGGATAAGGGGCTTCACTTAGAAATTTTCCAGCCTGACAATGGCCTGATTATTACCTGCTACCGATTTTTCAGGTGGGTAATGACAAAGTCCCAACAAGAAGGCTGTGGACAATCAAGACAGACCTCAAGGCCTTGGGACAATGAGTTGAGGAACCTGGGGCCCGAGGTGTGTTCTCTTCTGTCCTGCCAGTTGCAGGGAATTATGGGGCAAGAATCAGGAAAATCATGCATATGAAAATATGGCTTGGAAACTCGTTACCAGCAGATTTTTGTGGAGTTTGATCAGTGGTTGGTTTATAAGACTCTGAGCCTGCTGGCGACAAATGCAATCCATCTATCTCAAAGGGAAAAAGGATGTTAGCTCAGGAGTTAGTAGGGCTCATTGAGAGAGCTTTAAATTGGCTTTGAGGGAGGATGGGGAAAAGCCAGGCTCAACAGAGATAAGCCTGGGTGTAGCATGCCACTGTTTAATGGACAGTGTGCTGCCAAAGTCATTTAGTCTGCTGTAACAGTGGAGGTAAGGGATGGAGATCCAGGTGGCATCAAAGATGCAAGGGTTATTGATGGGTTAGAATTTTGTAAGTACCTGAGAATGGTCACACAGGAATTAGGGCTTCTCCCTGCAAAAATGTGGCAGGGTCATTTGTTCAGCTGAAGTGCATCTACACAAATCCACACAGCATGGGAAACAAGCAGGAGGAGCTGGAAGACATAATGCAGCAGGAAAACAATGACATAGTAGCCAACATAAAGAGATGGTGAGGGCACCATTTGGGTCACAGAAACCCTATGCAGTGCTGTGGCTGGGGGAAGGCTGCCTGTTGGAAACGGACCTGGAGGTGCTGATTGACATCTGGCTGACCCTGAGCCAGCAGTGTGCAAAGAAGAGAAATAGCATCCTGGCCTGTTATAGAAATAGTGTGATCAGGAGGACCAAGGCAGTAATTGTTCCCTTGTACTCAGCACTGGTGAGGCTGCTATAGGTCACTTCAAAAAAGATGGAGAGGGGCAGTGTATTGGGTCTGTCTGAGCCCACAGCAGTCCTCACAATGCTGTGCCTTGGAAGGGTGTTGATAACACACAAGTGTTTTGACTACAGCTGGGCACACTGCCCCTTCCCCCTAACTGAGGATGAGATTCTGGGAGGGCACACAAGCAGACCAGCTGATCCAGACTGACCAAACGAATATTCCATACCATATGACGTCAGTTCAGATATAAAAGCTGAGGGAGGGAGCAAGGACGGGGGGGGGCATTCATTGTTCTTCCCAAGACACATAGGGCCCTACTTCCCTGTATGTGGATACTTCTGCGGATGGGGAAGTAGAGATTAGTTCTTTTGTTTTGCTTCTGCACAGGCTTTTGCTTTGCTTCATTTGTGCTATATTAAACTGCCTTATTCCAAACCACTCTTTGTATATCATTTTATNGCAATCCTGGCTGTGACTTTTGGACAACAGAGAATTTTGGAAGAACTGTCATCCTCGGGTCGAGATCTCACTTGGGAGGGGTCATGAAAGACCTTTTCCTCTCGTGAGAGAGAGAGAGAGAACTTTATGGAAGGGCAGAGAGATGGTTCCTACCCTGGATCTGGTCAGATAATATCAACTTGCCTGGCTTACCCCTACCCTATGTTCCCCCTTTTTCTCCTGGTGAAAAAGGGAATATGAGATCCGTTGTAAGAGAAGGAGGGGTGGGGGAGAAAAGGTTGCCTTCTAAATGATGCTTCCTTTGCAGTTCTGATCTTGTTAGTTAGAAAATAAACCCTTTATATTCTTTACTTGTAGTTGCCTTGCTTTTTACCTGTGACTAATTTTATTTTCCAGTTTTATTTTCTAGTTTTTCTCCTCCAGGAGAGGTTGTGGTGTATCTCTGGCATCCAGCCAGGGTCAAACCACGACAATATGTGAAATGGAAATAAACTTATTTTAAAATTTAACAAATTTTAATTTTGTTTGAAAGGTATATGATATTATACTGATCAAGGTACTTGACAGTACTATATACATAGAGCCCATTGCTCTAACATTAAGTGCTAGACTATACACCTATTATATTTAGTCATCACTGCTAAGTGGGAAAATGACAGAAGGGATTGAGATAAATCATCATGGATACAGTAGGTATAAGGAGACTAGACATAATTCCATCATGTAACATACATAATGGATCATCCTATCTCCACCCCTGCAACTCAGGGAATGTTATTATCTTCCCAAGGATGAGAAAATGCTTGACATCACAGAAAGATTCGTGCACTAGTTTTCTCAGATTTTCTAATCCTACAGAGGAGGAATAAGAATTCAAGGGATAGACCATCACAGAACAAGAACATGCAGAAAGTTAATTTGGATGAGAAAATACTTTTACTATATGAATTTTTAATTTTATTTACAATTAAATTTACTTTTAATATATAGAATTTTAATATGCATTTTTTAGATTCAGATTGGTCTGAATGCCAGCTAGGACAGGTGCAAACAGTCAAACTGAAACACACATAGAGTTGTAATTGCACATGCCTCTAAAACCTCTATCTGTGATACGGTCAAATCAGTGAAAATGAAACTAGATTTTCTATACAGTCATTTCACATCTGATCTCATAGGGAGCGTCTTTGTTATCTAGCAAAGAGTACATCAAAACACATGTAGGGAATTCTAATGAAGTCTCTCGCCTTTGCCCGTAACATATTTTTCTGCAACTAAATGGAATATCTTTGAGACCTATACTTTTCAGCTAAATTTCTTTGATCTGACACAAGTGGACAGACCTGTAACATATGACTGAATTCCCTAGTTCTAATGAGTTTTCTAAGAGGAAGGTCAACAATTTCTCCAAAAAACCCATTTTCATACTTCATTATTCCTTTCCCTCATGTCCAACTGGACTTTCCTTGCTAGAATTTAAACTTTTTTTCTTCTCTTATGACTACTGAGAAAAAATTACTTTTTGCTTTTCAGCAATATTATATGCATGACAAGATTATTATAGCTGCACTACATTATTATTCAAACTAAATATTTCTAATTTGTTGAAAATCTTGCTTTACAGGGCATGCTTGAAGGTCTATAGCACATAACCATGACTTCTTCTGGTCTCTCTCTCATAGGTATGATTTTCCTTGAACAGGACTACTTATGCCGAGATGTGGTTAAATCTTCTCCATCATCTTGCCCAGAGGTAAAGAATATTTTCCTTTATCTCTGGTCATATTATTCTTTATGCTTCCAAGGAAGATAGATGCTTGTATTTTTTTGCATTAACATGACATTACTGATTCATAGAGGCTTGTGATCCCTGTAGCCAGATTTTTCATGAGTTATCCTCGTGTTATCTTTATGGAGCTGCATCATAAAGCACTATCCTTGTACCTACTCAGGACTGTCTTTTCTTTTCAGACACTGTAGACAGAATTTCTATCTGTCAAGACCACTTGGAATTTCTATTCCGTCTCTTTATTTTTCTTCTAGTCCCTCTTATCTTGGTGACAATTTTGAATTTCACGAATACAATCCAGTTCAGTAATGAAAATAATAAAATCTAATTGCTAAGACCTAAATCATTCTGTTACTCTATGTACACTTCGTATATAAGCATCAATATTGCTGCTTTTAAAAGAAGTCTATTTATTTATTTTTTCTATTTTAAGAAAACACAGTTTTTAACTTAACAGATGTAACAAAGTTTTTCCCTAAAGCTTTTTTGTAATTTCAAAGAGAAGACTTATTCAGAAATATTAATACAATTTTTTGTCTCATTTTCCTCCCTCTCCTCNCAGCAATCAGGTCACCTCTGAACCTCCTCTTCTCCAGGCTGAACAACCCCAGTTCCCGTCTTTGTTCTGAGTGCAGCATTAGTAGTAATTTTCTGGAAACTTTGAACACTACTTTTGCCATTATTTGTGTGTTCATACATCTGCGTTACATAAGAACAGGGTTTTTGCATAATCTATATTATATGTTGTACTCTTGATTTGCTCAATATCATACTTACTTTGTGTCCAGCTACATTTTCTATAACATTGGAACAGATAAAAATGCCAAATGGGAGTCATGAGAGATATTTCTTGGTACTACTGAGATTTTCTGTAGTTGTAAATTTTTATAAGTTCTGTCTTAATAACTACTAAATCTTCATGAAGAGAAAGAATCAGGAAATGTATTCTTACATAACAGAGCTATGATGTCTCTTGCTAAAACATAGCATAGTTGTGACAGCACATTAACCTGTCACTGACCATGGAGGTTACAGGCTAGTTGACAAAACAAATAAGAAGCAAAACAAGTATCAGTTTTCCCCAAAGTTCCATTACAAAGTCCACCATTTTCAGTATTCATGGAATATTGAAATATGAATTAATGTGACTTCTTCATGGTTGCTTGTCTACTGCAATGTGCTAAAAATGACATTAACACTGAAGTTTTGGCTCATTTAAATTAATACAGTTCCACAAAGAAAAAATTACAAAATTATCTGATAAATTATAGTGGGTGATCTATTTGTAAACTTATTAAGAAGCAAGCTATTATCTTAAAAGATTTATTTTACTTTATAATATGGATAAACATATAATTACTCTGTAAATTCAGCAGTAGGCAATCAAATGTTATCTTCAGATTAATGGATAATTATCCACTTAAGGTGGTTAAATACTTTAAAAATCTAATGCCCAGGTAATTGCACCTTTTAAATTATGACAACACTGTATTTTTGGTGGCAGACATGGAGTCACAGATTAACTATTGAGAGAAGTGTCTGACATGGCTAAAGAAATATTAGTACCTTCTGGTGCAGTAGATGTATTTCGTGTCATGAGACAGCACTAGCTGCTTATCTTTACAAAGCAGCTGTTCTAGCTGACTTAACGGTTATGTCCATCTTCTCTATCAAATACATGTATAAGTGAACACACACTCACAAGCACATAGATACACATACGCATACTCAAAAGCACACAGACATGCACAACAGTTTCGCTATTTCTTGCCGAATTACATGAAAAATCATCCCTTAAAGGCAGTTTGCAATGTGTTGTTTTGAGTACCAGATAAGCAGGTACAAAATGTTGCTGTTTTAGATTAAAAAGTACTATTTGTTTGGCCTTTTCTAAACTGAGCAGAATTTTTGATGGTTTCCTAACAGATTAAAGTACTGCACTACGCATATGTGGTGCTATTCCCAGTTTGACTTGAACATATAATTGTCTTATTTTGGCTTAGGCTTTCATATGTCTTTGGAGAGCTTGTATTTTCTTACTTTGTAGGGGTTTTTATCAGGTAGTATTCTTCTACACATTGCTACACTAGAATTCATAAAATTGTTTCCTTTGCATGCCCTTGCAGAGTTCCACTCAAGTCCTCCTGTAGGCCCCCCTTAGATACTGAAAGGCTGAAATGAGATCTCCTCAAAACCTTCTCCAAACCTGTAGTCATCCTAGGGTCCCTCTTCTGGACTTGCTTCAACAGGTCCATGTCCTTTGTGTGCTGGAGACCCCAGAGCTGGTCACAGCACTCCAAGTGGGGTCTCATAAAAGGGGAAGAGAGTAGCAGAATCACATCTCTCAACCTGCTAGTCATGCTTCTTTTGATGTTGCTCAGGATACGATTGAGTTTCTGGGCTGTGCTCAGAAATGTCTTTCTCTGAATGAATCAGTTACAAACACAATTGGAAAACTGCAACATGAGAATTTATTGGTACGTATTTCAGCTTAAGACGTACGGACATAAGGTATCATCTATTTCTTTATTTTATCTTGATGTAACTCCTGAATTTTGTGAGCCATCTTTTTAGAGGAAGTTTAATACAGTCGGGCCTCCTATACCATGGTACCACAGGTCTTGACCCCTCCCTCCATCAGCGATGAATGGCAGCTCAATAATATGCAAATTTGGCCCCTGTCACCCTGCCCCCCCAGCTCTGGAGGGGCTGCGGGGAGTTCCCAGAAATTCCTTGCATGACTAGGGGAGCGAAGCTGATCTCCTCAGCCCAGTGGGGCAGCTGCTGTGAGCAGAGGGGTACCACGGGTGCTGTGTGGACTTCTGAGCTCTGCCCACCGTGTTCTCTCCTGGGAGACACACCTGACATGGCACAGCTGCAGCTGGGGCCAGCGTGCATAGCTCCTCTGCACCATGGGGCAGCTGCAGTGGGTGGAGGAGGCACTGAGGAGCACAAGTGGCTGTGGCATGGGCAGCTGCCATGGTACGGGCAGTGGCAGGGGGGGAATTTGCATTTTTATAACTGCCTACTTTGAGTATTCATGTGTCGCACATGCACAGTCCTGAAACAGGCCTCCTTAATCGCTGAGAAATCACACAACGAAGATGTGAAGCCACTACCTGGGGAGCACGAAGTGGAAGAGGTCTGACTGTAATGTGAAATTTTAAGAACTAGTGAATACATTTAAAATAAAAAGACATTTACATTGTATTCTGAATATTAGCATTCATAGTTCAGCTTTAACGGAGTGGTTTACTTTTTAGTAAAGGTATTATTTTGGATGCAAAATTCACATAACAGCTACTGATTTATTGTCTTTGACTTCTGCAGTAATATTAAATGCACTATTAACTCATTTAAGATATTTTATAAAAATCATACCTGACAATTAAATACAGTAATCCTTCGCTACTTCATGGTTCACTATTTGCGGCTACAATACATTGCAGAGTTTTTTCCTGCATCTTTACCATTTTTACCATCTTTTCTGGTTTTACTGTATTTATGGCTACTTCGTGTGTTTCATTTATTGTGGCATCTTTCTGGAACTGACCCTCAGTGATATTTGAGAGATTACTGTATATTTAGCATCACTGGTATATGTAAACAAAACAAATATGACATATAGCCTTACCTTCAGAGATACAATTATTTATGCATTTCAGCCTCAATAGCAGCCTTCAGAAACTGTTACCTCATGCTTAGCTGTGAAATATGCATATTGCACACAGTGGTGACCTATATGTATAGATCTTTGTCTAGAATTTATTAAACCATCATAAAAGATTTTGAATATTTTATAAGCTGTTTAGGGACATTAGTGTTTAATCTATTTGTTTGATTTTTTATTAATTGAAAATTTTAATTACATTAATAAAAATATGACTAAAGCAAATAATGGGTAGGATTGATGATGATGATGATGATTAATTTCTTAAAATTCTACAGATAATGAAAGTATTAACAGAAATATAAGGCATATAATATGCTTTGTCTTTAACTATTCATGGTCTTTCAGTTCTCATTACTTCGGAGCTGTTTGTTCTGAAGTGCTCTCTCTGAAGGGCCTAATGTAATTCTTAAAAGCTACCTATTTATCATGATACTGGTTTTCCATTTATGACATCTTTTTTCTTTCCTATTGCTGCCACTGTTGTGAAGTTATTGCTGAAATATTTATTTATTTATTAATTAAGACATGAAAAAACCTACTATTCTTGTAACATAGATTTAGGGGCTACAAAAGTCCATTTGAACAGGACAATGTTCTGTGGCTGATTGTGTACTATATTTGGCTTGGTAGATGAAGAGGTAATGTCTACCTTGTGGATAATGTCTACCTTGATTTCAGGAAGACTTTTGGCACTGTCATCCACCTAGTTGTCACAGAAAAGCCAATGAAACATGGACTGGATAAGCAGCCCACTTAATCAAACTGAAGATTGGCTGAACAGATGGCCTGAGAGAGTGGTGATCAGTTGCATGAAGTGTAGTTGGAGGACAGTGGTGTGCCCCAGAAGTCAAGACTAGGTCCAATTCTGTTCAACTACATCATTAATAATCTAGATGATGAGTCAGAGTGTACCCTCAGGAAATTTGCTGATGATAAACAACTGGGAGGAATGCTGGATACATTAGAGAATTGTGCTGCCACCTGAAGAAATCAGCAACATGCTAGAGAAATGGGCAGACAGGAACATTTTGCTGTCCAAAAAGAGGAAGTACAAAGTTGTGTACTTGGGGAAGGAAGAACTACCCCCAGGTACCAGTACATGCAGGAGACTGTCTGGAAACCAGCTTTGCAGGAAAGGCTGCAGAGGTTCTTGGTGGACAGCAGGAACATGAGTCAACAATGTGTGCTTGTGGTAAAAAAAGGTTAATGATATCCTGGAATGCTTTAAGGACAGTGTTGCCAGCAGGACGAGGTAAGTGATCCTTCTTCTATACTCAGTACCGGTGAAATCATACCTGGTGAAATCGTATCTGGAGTATTGTTTACAAGGCATGTAAATAACTGAACGGAAGGTGCAAAGAAGACAAAGACCAGTTCTTTTTAGTGCTGCACAATAACAGGACCAAAGGCAACACTGAAACACAGGAGATTCCATCTGAACATCAGGAGACATTTGTTTACCGTAAATTTCATCTGGCACTGGCACAGATTGCACAGAGTTGTAGAGTCTCCATCCTTGGAGACATTTAAAGCTGCCTGGAGATGGTCTTGGGCAACCAGCAGTAGGTGATACTGACAATCATTCCATGATTGTATGGTTCTATTTGCTCCTGTTTCAAAATCTCAGTCAATATTAACTCATCTAAGTAGACAGAATCACAGATATAGGTAAACAATATAAAGATATGCCCTTTATGCTCCTTCTGTCTTCCACTGAGATAATGAGAAATGCTGTGGAAAAAAAAATTGACAGTTCCTAATTTGGTGATACATGTGGGTGAACTTCCCCTCAGACTGTGAAACATTTAAATTGAACTATGAGAGATCGAAATCTTTTGTTAGACCAAAGCACCGTTTCTAATGAAGTTCCAGCTTAAGAAGAAGAAACATGGAGAAACAGAACTAATTTCCAGCCTGCAAATTTCTCCAAACAAATTGCATCCTTCAAATTAATCTTGAAATATGTTAAAGTTCACTGAATAGTGAAAAGCAATGAGACAAGAAATAATTTTGTCCATGGAAATGGTTTGTTAGATTAAATTAGATGGCCTTTCCAGCTCATACTTAGAAGACAGATATTATTCTATGACAAAAAGGAAAATCTGCCTAATGAATTAATGTGATTAAAAATTTGGATTTCTGCTGTGAAATAAATTAAAACTCTTCATTACTTATTTTTGTCCTAAATCAGTGTTGAAAATTGTCATTGTCCACAGAACTCCAGAAATATAAGCATCAAAATTTAAATGTCCATTTTCACATAAGCACACAAAGCCAAATACATATTTTCTTTGAGTTCTAGGATAAAAAAACCCTGTTGCCTTTACTTAACCCATTGAACTTCTTTTGCCAATGATAAGATAAATTCAGAGATGTCAATTTGTGTGTTTCTTGTCCTCAGGAGATGAGACTACCTGATCAAAATGCCACAAATTAACATTTAGGTCAACTAAAGGGGAGACTGCTTTGTCACAGAAAACAGATTTCAAATGCAAATATTGGCTCAGAGAAGTGACTGGAAACATGAGACAGAAGATGAGATTCTGTGACATTCAGGGATTCACTGATAGATTTCCAGTTGATCAACTCCAGCTGATTCAAATTAACAAAAAAATGTCTCAAACACAGGACTGAAGAGGGGCAGGATAAGTATTCAAAGAAGGTAATAAAGCATTCAAGAGTTATTTTCTAAGACTTTGGAGCAAGCTAAAACATAGTATAAAAAGGTAAAAAAGGTAATTTTACTATTTGATTTTTCAACAGAGTTTACTTTTTCACCCAGTTCAAATGACTCTTTAACATGAACTTCATCCTGCATCAAGTTAATTAACTGCATTTTATTGCAAATTAAGTCAACATTTCAGTTCAATATTTTAGAATTATTATCCTGCTAAGGAAATCTGACATTCTCTGCATAATTGAAAGCAGCTCAGCTCTCACATAGAAAGAAACTTCCAGTTTTCTTAATATTGTTTAAAGTGATCAACAATACAAATAGAAATAAAATAAATCCCCGCCTCTTCATGGTTTTACTCTTTGTGGGTTTAATTAATTGCAGGGTTTTTTTCTGTGAAAATTCCCATCTGGGCATGTGCAGTGCGAGCTCCTAAGATATGGTATGTAAATAACCTTATGAATATTTATATAAGCCCCACCTGCCACTCCATCTCCCACAGCCCCTGAACACTGTAGTGCATTCCCACCACCTCTCCATGCCTTACCATGGCACAAGGGAGTGAAGGAAATCTTCCCTGCCCCTTCCCTCCTCCGGGAGTCTGTGTGGTTTCCTGTGGCAACAGGCATGGAGATTCCCAGCTTTTGCGCTGCCACCATAGGGGAGTGGGATTCTGTGGTAGGAGGGTTGGGGAATGGTGCTGGGTGCAGTGGCGGTGTGGGTGCTACAGTGCTGTGCGTCGAAAGCATGGCAAGCTCCTGTTATGGTCCCTGATGAGGAGGAGGGGGCAGCACCTCAGGAGTGCTTTCCTTGCAGCTCCCTAGCACTGGACAAGATGTGTGTCTAGGCCCCAGCTATGTATTGCTGGACAGCCCCAGACCCTGGGGACACAAAGCACCTGGTGCTAGGGAGCTAGAGGAAAAGCGCTTCCCCGGCTCTGCCCCCTCCTCTTCCCCAGAGACCATGCCAGGAACTGGGCATGGTGGCAGTGTGTGTACCCAGTCTGCCTTTACTCCTAGCCCTGCCCAGGTCTCATCAACTGCCATCACACGAACTGAGAGCTCCTGATGGCTGTCTTACTCTAGAGGTAATCCCAGTTTAGGAAACCTTCCTGTTCATCATATTATAACCCTCCCCTGTGATGGTATCAACAGCAGAGCCTCACCTTGGTGATTCTGCTGCCCATGTGGTGGCAAGTGCAGCATATAGATAGCTTCGACTCAAGCTTAACTTTCAGTATAAATGCACTTTTATTGACTCCAAAGAAAGTCTTTCCTCGTCAGAAATGGAAGCATTTGAAGATATGCACCATGTTTAAGAATTCCAGGTAAGTCTCTCCCTGCCAGTTTATTCTATGTTTTTATTGCTAGTTTTTACCTACTTCATAGTCTATAGCTAAAGTATCAGCCTGCTAATTCCCTGCAAATCTGTGAGTAGGAGTTGACTGGTGCATGGTTGTAATTTTTCTGTCAACTTCTCTTACATCTTATAATTTATTTTGGGGATAACTTTGCCAGTTTTGGGAATCAAAATAATTAATCACAGATGACAAATTTTTAATCTTTACTTAAGGATTATAAACAAAGTAAGCCAAGTCTAATATTGTCACTCTGAAAACTAAAATATTGAATTAATTTTATTTTATTTTCCCATTTAATTATTATTTTCAGTTTCCAAGATCTTTTCTCTAGTCTTTGAAATGTGAATCATTATTTTAATGTGCCCTTGGCTTAAAGAAATTTTTCTTCTTTTCATATGAAAAATAATTTTATAATGCACAGGCAATGATTTGTTGCAGTGTAAAGCAAAATAAATCTTGTAAACATGACTTTTTGGAGGAAAAATGAAAAAGGTTTGTTCTAAACAAAAATTTTAAAGTGTAATTAATCTCTTGTTTACATAGAAGGACTTTTTTTTTCTTGGATAGAAATATTCTCTTCTAATTATAATAAATATACACTGTTGGTTGGAAAATAACTTACCAGTATTATATGCTTTACTTTGCCATAATATTATATCCAAAGATAAATAGTCTGGGATGATGGCATTAAAGGTTTTATGTGTTTGTTATTTTCTGGTTTTACTTTTAAATGTTCATTGAGTGTTTAGAATTTTCTTTGAGAACGAACTCCTAAGAATTTCAAAGCTATCCATAAGATTTTTGCTATTGTCATTGAAAACTGAGAGGACGCTATGCTCCCACTTCTGTGGGACAGTGACATTCAAGGACTATTATTTGAAGGAAGAAAGTAGATGAGGTAACTGGGAATTTTAGGAGGCTAAATGCTTTAATATGTTAGTAATCAAATGCTTAACTTTTTGTCTGCTAAAGTTCTCTTCAGAATAGTCATTCCTCTCCAGCTTCCTGTTTTTCCAACTAACAGAACAGTCCTGTCATATAGACAACTCTGAAGATGTTGAGTCGTGTAAGACATAAATATTGTTTCAGTCCAATGTCAGGTCTTCATAGAGCAAAAAATATATTTCAGAATGATGAAGTAGGGACAAAACCTTAGGATGACCAGAAGATGGCTGTCTTTTGTATAACCCTAACAACCAAACATTGTAATGAGCTCAGCTAGCCTCTGGATGGCATGATACTGTCGCACGGAAAAAGACAAAAATCTTTTCCCAATCAGTTAAAAAATAGTTTAAAGAAAAAGTGCTCAGAATTCATTCTAAGTTGGGTTTTTTGCTGGATGTTTTTTTTTATGTTATGTTTTACATGATAGCTGAGAATGTAACAGTCTTATTCTACATTTGTTAAACTAGTTAATTACTGGAAATGTTAATTTTTTATTTTTAAGATCTAAAAAGGCAACCAGTCACTAGTGCTCATAGGCTTAAATTCAATCCACTTTAAATATTACTCTTCTTTTCTGCACTGCCGCCCAGCACTGTACTATATACTGAGCCCCTGGGTATCATGGGCTCACTGGTCCGGGACCAGGGCTCAAAAGCTGTGATTTGTGAAGACAGCAAACTCATGCAATTAAATCCTGCTTGTTGCCCTGCCCCCACCCCTGTTGTTGTGATTGGGCTGCCCGGCTCCCGGCTCCCTCCCCTCGCTGCCGTGGGATGGATGGGATGGGACAGGATGCCACAACTATTAAACTGACACTTTTTGGGGGGAGGGTCCTTTTTTTTTTTTTCCCCCAGCCTTGGCATTTGCAAGGAATCAACTCCCCTGGCTCATCCCGGAGTTTCCCCACTCCACACGCCCGCAACGCCCAGTCCCCTTCCATGGCCTCAAGTGGGCCAGCATGGACCCCTCCCAGGCCAGTAGAGTTGGGGCCTGAACTGCACAGCTGGTGAGGTGCAGTGGGCCTGACTCCATGGAACCTTGGCCAGAGCCAGGGCCACTGCACCCAGACACTATTTTGGGGAAGTTGCTGCTGCAAATTGCCTCGGCACTTCTAGCCGTCCCCACCCTGCAGCCCCCCAGGCACTCTGCCCCTCTGCCCCTTGAAGACCCTGCCTGCCTCTCCCTGCAGGGAGGCACCAGAACTCCTGGAGGGTGAGGGCGGCTCGCCAGCCTGTGACCCCTGGAAATGGGGTGGGGTCTTGGGGAGGTGTCCCATCCCAAGTGGCCATGGGCAATTGGTTCCCCCCCCCTTTTGTTGACCAGAGAAGGGGACAAGCCCCTGGACACCATTTTGGGGAAGGTGCCGCCACAAATCGCACTGCTACTGCCAGCCTCCCCAACCCCTGCAGCCCCCCGAGCACTGTTCCCTGCACTCCTCAGGGGCCTGGCCCGCCGCTCCCTGCAGGGAAGTCCATTAAACTCATCCCAGATGGGACAGACCATGCAGCTCTTTTCTCTTGGCTCTTTCCCCATGCTGCCTGCAGTGGTGCAGCTTATTTGCATATTCATCAGCTTGTTTACATATTCATGAGCTGCCTGCCTTTGCAGCATTTTCTGCACACGTGCACAGCACCACTTTGTGCTGAAAAATGAACAGCGAAGTATTGAAACAGCAGAGTGGTGGACTGTGGATAAGGGAGGGTCTTCTGTACTGGACTTTCAAGATAGTCATATGTAACATTGCAATGTAACTAAACCCCAGAAAATAATTAAAAAATCCTAATACTTCAGGCTTTTTACAGATAGTTCATTGACAATATGACTGGGACATCTTTTCTTTTAACTAAAGAAACTTCTCCATAAGTTATCAGAAATATTAGACCCTTAAATATTTCTTCTTTTTTTTAATATCTAACATATGTATTTCATCCTATCCCTGATTTTGGGAGAATTAATGTCATAATTGCTCCAAATAAATCCAGTTTCTGCATCTCAATGGAAATGTGTCTTTGCAAATACAACATTAGGTGATTTAGTTAATTTTTCTAGTATATTAAGATTATATATGTCACTATTAGTACTTAAATACAGCTTTTTTTTAAAGCAGAAGACCTTCCTTTCACATCTGGTGATAAAATATTTTACTGCTTTTGCTAGAGGTGTAAAACTATTTTCCGTTCTAAAGATATATAAGCTTGAGGTAGAGAAAAGCTGTGGGCCATTATGAAAATGAGTTAGATGCTTTAATTTTATGCAAAAGCATATAACTTGGATGTCAGAAACTGGCAGGATTTTAGTAGCTCTACAATTTGTAGGCTCAGATATAAAACTGCATAACTATTGCTCTGCTGTTTAGGTTTGCCTTGTAAATCTTACTGTAAATCTTTCAAAACTGGTTCTTATTTGTGATTTATTAATTTGGAAAGAGGTGGTTTAACTACAGTGCTCTGTCTCTCAGGTTCCTATGGTCTGTGGTAGAAAGTGACACTAGAAATGTGGAACTTTCGTTCTAAGTGCCATATAGATAGTGAATGACTTGGTAATATTTCTGCAGCAATCAGAACACTAGTGAAAAGTATGAAGTCACTGAAAAAATATATATAATTTCTGTTCCTTACGTAAGACTTCTGATCCAGTGACTCGACTGGTCGATGACAAAAAGGCTGTGGATGTTGTGTACTTGGACCTTAGCAAAGCCTTTGACACGGTTTCCCACAATAAGCTTCAGGAGAAACTTGTAAAGCACGGGCTGGAAAGGAACATTTTATGCTGGGTCACAAACTGGTTGGAAGGGCGAGCTCAGAGGGTGCTGGTGAATGGTGCAACATCAGACTGGCGGCCAGTCACCAGTGGAGTCCCACAGGGGTCAGTGTTGGGCCCAGTACTGTTCAACATCTTTATCGATGACATGGACGAGGGAATTCAATCCATCATCAGCAAGTTTGCAGATGATACTAAGCTGGGGGCAAATGTTGAACTGCCGGAGGGTAGGAAGGCCCTCCAGAGGGACCTTGACAGACTGGAGAGATGGGCAGGCTCCAACAGTATGAGGTTTAACAAAACTANCGAGGAGCTTAGTGACATGGTCTAGCTGGGGGGTGTAGGGCTGGATGACCCTGGGCCCCTTCCGGCTCGGAGTGGCCTGCTAGACTGTGAGGCATCTAGGTTGGTATTACGCTCTAGGATGTGCTCTTGGTCACTGTACGGGTATTAGATGGTGAGTTGGACTAGATGATCCTTGTGGGTCCCTTCCAACTCATAATTTTCTGTGATTCTGTGATTCTGTGTGTGAAACTTGGTACATATAGGGAGAAATTAGAAAAGGGGACAAAAATGACACAGTAATGTTGTTTTCTGAGGTTACAGTACTGCAGAAGTATGGGGAAAACACGAGTTATTTTTGTTCTTGTCTCATGAGTAATTAGTGGTCTAGGGTATCTGCCTCTATTTAAACCACTCCTGATCATCTGACTTATTCAATTCTTTGTTTGGTCTCTCTGCTTCTCTCTGCTTTGCTCCCTGTATCTGCTGTGAATGCAAGGGAGCTACAGAATTGCAGATCATAAGAGTAATTTCTTCTCTATGAAAATTACAATTCCTCAAATAATCAGTCAGGAATTCTCCAACAAGAACTGTTCTACTCTCACTGTTGTGTGCTCCAGTTGTCCGAGGATTTTGAGATGTACGGCCAAGAACAAGTTGTAGGGTTTTTTTCAGCAAGATACTAATTTCAGTCACTTCCATTTCAGTCACATCAACATGTTGCTAAAATTTCTTGTGGATTCATTTATGTGTCAAATTATAATTTTATAGTTTTGGTCGACGAACTATCAAATTCATAAATTGTACCTAAGGGTATTTATTACTCTTGCACACCTCATTGGTTATGTATATTTTCTAATTAAGTCAAAGTCAAGGAAACGTAAATGAAACATTCTTTATTCTAGTGAATGTTATGGAAACATAATATTAGTTTACAATAAATGATGTAGAGTGCATGAAGAGATTTAATGTACTGAAAAGATAATGTATATATAGATATTGAACCGTTAGATACTGAAAAATCAATTTTTTATTTTCTTTAAAGATTTTTTTTGTGTTTTTCAAATAAAATATTAAGGTAATCAGAATGATTACAGAAATTCTGCATTTTTTTTAAATGATGCCAACAATTTGTGCATGCCCTATAATAGTTTTACTCTTGGTACTTGGTACTCTACTCATATCTTTTATGTTGCCCTTTTATAAACTCAGACTTTCATCTATAATAATAACTTTTGCCATAATTATCAAAGACGTTGAAATAATAACATAGTAATCCGGAAACAAACCATCTAGTTGTGCTTTTGTTTAACAAAGTTGCTTACAGCAATTTTTGCCATCGTCTTTCTGTAGTTAGTCCTGTGGCACTCACCATAGCAAATAAATCAGTTCCATGATGGGATTTGTGCAGGCTATAATAGAACATTCTTGTTTTGCACATCTTGTACTTGTTGGTATTTTTAAGTAAATATCTAAGGTAGCCCATAATTTCTATTTGTGTTCGAGAAACGGCTGGTAGAATTTTGCCTCTATTCCACTATATGAGATTATTTTCTTCAGTTTCTTTGCAAAGTCACACACTGACTCTGCCAGTGTGTAGTATCTAAGTTGCCATCATCTTTTCAAAAGGTTCTTGTTGCATCCCAGGGATGTGGTGGAGTCGCCGTCCCTGGAGGTGTTTAAGAGAAGACTTGATGAGGAGTTTAGTGACATGGTCTAGCTGGGGGGGTGTAGGGCTGGATGGTCCTGTGGGTCCCTTCTGGCTCAGAGTGGTCTGTGAGCCTGTGAGGGAACTAGGTTTATGTTCACCACTCTGGGTTGTGCATTCAGTCTCTGTACGGGTGTTAGATGGTAAGTTGGACTAGATGATCCTTGTGGGTCCCTTCCAACTCATAGTATTCTGTGATTCTGTGATTCTGTGATCTCAGAGACTAACCTTTATACTAGTACCTTCTAATAGGAATGACAACATATACAGTCAGCCCTTTAGCACTTCGCGCCCCCCATATTGTGGCTTCAGATCTTAGCGGCATGATTTTTTAACAATGTAGGAGACGTGTTTCACAGCTGCGCATGCACGACTGGGCGGTGGTGGTGGTTCGGGTGGCGGTGGTGGCTTGGGCGTCAGCGGGGGCAGTACGGGCAGCATTGCGGGGGGTGGCCACGGGGGAAGCACGGGCGGTGGCAGCGGCACGACTGCCATTCAACGCAGAAGTCTGGCTACACGGATCCAGATTAAGACCGCGGGTGCGCCATATAGGAGACCCGACTGTATTCAAAATTCCAGTAAGTATGAACACTCATTAAAATGGGCTTTAAGTAATCTTTTAATAGTGAAAAATGACATCAGTAGAAGATCTCAGCCTATTAGAGGTGATTTGGATCATATTTTTATTACAATTCTTACATTTCCATTAAAATAATCCCATAAGGTGAAAAAATGATGTAATTTATTAAAACATGTAAAAATTTGCACACCATTCAGGCTGCAAGGTTGGGAGGTTAATTACAAAGCATGGGAAAATAATCAGTGTAAGAAAACCAAAGATTTCTAACTTGCTTGGAGAGGTCGAAGTTTCCTGTTAAAAAGAATAGGAGCAACAAAGAAACAGGTCTTGATGTTGTGCAAAAGCATTTGCTGATGGAGACAATTTTTCACTTAAGTTAATTGCAGTGGGATCGATGTTTGATGTGTGGCACATGCTGATAACCTTTGTTTATATTATCACTGATAAGGCGTTCAGCATTCACTTATTCTAAATACTCATCAGAAGTTCTATATGATGCCATTATCCTGAAACATATTTAGCAGCATTTAAGATTTTTTTTTTCCCCTCTCACAAATACAGCCTGTCTCACCACTTTTTTGCTGCTATGGAAGAATTGCCTGAATGAGTTTCTCATCACAATAACTATGAGGATAAAAACCGACCAGATGGTTCTTTCAGGCTCCTTAGGCAAATAAGGTACACTGTACTAGGGATATTCTGTCTGTAAAGTAAGTTTTATAGATAGACATGATACTGCTCCGCTCTCATTTTGACCTGGTTATGAGTCATCTACTTTGGTTAACATAACACTTACAGCATTTGGAAATTCTGGTGTTCAGTCACAGCTATGTGGCTTTCAGTCAGCCTGTGGACAAGGGCCTATATGTGACCCTGTCACTAAAGAATTTTCATGAATATGTCCATTCTTGAAATAAATGCACCCAAAGCACCATTCCAATCGTTCACATTTGAAAAGTCTCACTAAGTGGACTTCCTGGAACTAGGAAGGAAGCTGAATGACAGCCTCAGAAAAATATAATGACAGTTGTATTATCTCCTTGAAGAGGCTTAAAATTCTGCTGGATGAAGTCCTGAAAAGCCTGATCTCATTTTTAATTAGGCCCACAAGTGTGGAACCATGGGCACCATGCTCCATCCGTCCAAGCCTCCCACCATATAGACCATGTCACTGAGCTCCTCATCAAGTCTTCTCTGAAACACCTCCAGGGATGGTGACTCCACCACCTCCCTGGGCAGACCATTCTAATGAGAGATCACTCTCTTTGTGAAAAAACTCTTCCTAACATCCAGTCTAAACATCTCTTGGCATAGTTGAAGGCTATGTCCTCTTGTTCTGGTGTCATCAGCCTGAGAGAAGAGATTCACACGCACCCAACTGCAACCTCCCCTCAGGTAGTTGTAAACAGCAATGAGGTCACCTCTGAGTCTCCTCTTCTCCAGGCGTTCGCTTGGGAGTTTGACTAGATGATCCTGTGGGTCCCTTCGAACTCAGAATAGCCTGTGAACATGTGAACATCCAAATTGCTCCTGCTCTGTGCTCTGTGTTTCAGAATATTGGGACTCTGTGAAGCTTTATCTGAGTGTCTTTGGAGCAACTATTTATAGGAGAAGCTCTGATAATAAAATTTCATCTCTGAAATACAGTATATGGTCAAAATTAGACTTCTAGTAGAAATAGAAATCTGTAAAGAATATCCTTCATTCAGGATATTCAGGATCCTTATACTCATTTTACCAGATCAGAAGAGGAGGGTGAAATTACAACAAACTTTCTTACTAAAAGTAAGATGTAAACATCTTGGGAAGCTCTGAATGTAATTTAAACTTGTTATAATAATACGAAAGATTTTTAAATAGACTTTTGTAAACTATTCCGGTGTTTCTTGCTGCAGCGTGACCATGGTTTTTTCACTATATTGATCTTAGAAATTCCACTTTCTTCAAATGTAGCCTAAGTTACTGTTTCTAATTTCAGAACCACAAAAGCATAATCTAGGATTACACTTGTATTTCCATTATCTCCCAATAATATGTAGTGAAGACCATAGGAGCAGTAAGGTGATGTGTTTACCAAATGGTGCTTTGAAAAGCCCTAGTAAGAAAATGCTTTGAAAAGAGTCAACTAGTCCACCTCATCCCTATGGAGAGAATAAAATTTGTCAACATTCAAGGCTGGCCAGACTCTGTGTTGTGGTGTTTTTATTTTCTGTCTACATGTGTGACCATTTCCCACACCTGTTAAGGCTAAAGTCTTTTTCTGAGGTGAAGTCCTCCTCACTGGACTATGTAATGTGAAAGTAGTGACATCCTATGATATCGTTTCTTTTATGCTATGGGCAACAGAATATAAGATCCAGGAATCTACTGAGATGAAGAGAGTGTGGCATTCAATATCTTACTGTAGGCAAAGACTGCTGTTTGGTTGGTGTTACAGAAGCACAGAAAACATTACGTATGAAAAGGCTTCTGAGATCATCAAGTGCAGTCTTTGACCACACACCACTATACCAACTAAACTATGGCATTGAGAGCCATATCCAGTCTTTTCTTAAACCTCCCGAGATGGTGAATCCACCACCTTCCTAGGCATTCTGTACCAATGTTTAATCACCCTTTCTGTGAAGAAATTCCTTCTAATGTCTGACCTAAACCTCCCCTGCACAGCTTAAGACTATGTTCTCTCATTCTATTGCTGGTTGCCTGGGAGAAGAGGTCGACCCCCACCTGGCTACAACCTCCTTTCAGGTAGTTGTAGAGAGCAACAAGGTCACCCCTGAGCCTCCTTTTCTGCAGACTAAACACCCCTAGCTCCTTCAGCTGCTCCTCAGAGGACCTGTGCTCCAAATCCTTTACCAGTTTTGCTGCCCTTCTGTACCCTTCTCTATTTATTTTCAATGCTTTGAGCATACACATGTGCTGGGGTGGAGTTAATTTTCTTCACTGTGGTTACTATTGAGCTGTATTTTGGATTTCTGTGAACATAGTGGTGATAATATAGGGATGCTTTTGTTATTGCTGAGCACTGCTTACACAGAGTCTTTTCTCCTTTTTTTTACTGCCAAGTAAGGTTGCATGGGACTGGGAGGAGATGCAGCTGGGACTGGTGACCCAAACTAACCAAAGGGATATTCCATACCATATGGCATCATATAAGTGGGGGGAAGGAGGAGGGGGGAAGTGGTTTTTTTGGAAGTTTGACGTTACTGACTTTTGACTTTCCTAGTAACAAGTGAGGGGCCCCTACTCTTTTGGAGAGAACAAAGAAAGGAATTAATTCACTGTTTTCCATAGCCAGGCCTTGTTTGGTTTTGCTTATTTGTGTGGCTTTAATTTTCCTCATTAAACTGTCTTTATGAACTCACAAGTTTTCTAGCTTTTACCCTTCCTCTTCTCTCCCTGATCCTACTGATGGAGGAGTGAGTGAGAAGTGCTTGACTGCTGGCTGAGTTTAAACCATGAAAACATGGTTATCCAAAATGCTGTGGAATGTTTTTCTCTTGATCTGGATTCATACAGTCACTGCCCATTTGCTTTCCATGTTTGGACAGTGTTCCTGTCTGGACTCAGACCTATAACCTCTTTTGCCATAGGTGGCTTCTAACACTTAATTGACCTGGGTAATATGTATAGAAAGTAACCAGGTAGGCAGGAGGAAATGTTTTTTGTAGCAAAATTATGCATTATCAAACAAGAGAAAGAACGTAGCTGCAAAACAGGCAGTCTATCAAAATATGTTGGGACATAAGAATTTTTCAAGTAAGGAGTCAAGGCTTATGACTTAGATTGGCAGTTATCTGTTAAATTCTGCCAGCAAAGCATTGTCTTTTTCCTTAGGAAAGAGGGCATTAGGTGATAGGTATGACAAGGCTTTCGAAGGGGCAGATGGAGCAATACTGCACCAGAGCCTAGGACACTGTTCCTCTCACTTTTAAATTCAGGGAGTGCATCTTTTCCAGAGCTTTGCAATTGTCTTTACACTATGAATACAGACAAAAGCCTATGCAACAAAGATAAGATTGTAAGATACTTTAAATAGGATCTTCGGACAACTTAGATTTCTTAAGTAGTTTTCTTATTTCAAGCCAATGTGAAACTAGTTTTGTATCAGGATAGCCTGTCCTAAAGGACTCACATATTTTAAAAGCCTTGAAGCTGTTTAAAAATGTTGAAGTGGTTTAAAATGCATGAGGACTTTTAAGCCTCTATAGAAAGCTATGTTTCTGAAGTCACCCAAATTTCTTAACCTGAGTACTGGATTCCCAGGTGAAAGCAAATAGGCTTGTGTCCAGTGTATCTACTCATTAATTTTTTTAAGAAGGACATAAAGAAAAGCTGAATTCTTAACAGAATGGTTTATTTCCAAATGAAAGAGAAATTGCATCCTGAGAATTCTTGCTATCCTACTTAGTATGTGAAGAAAATATCTTCTATGGCTCAAACTGTCATTCAATAACAAAGAGGCGATCAACAGCAAGTTTCATTCCAAAACATCAGTGAGCACTAAAAGAATATATTTTGTTGGTTTAGAACAGCTGGGACCTGACATCTCTACAATGTGAGTTTATTATGTGAATGCTCTCAAATTCATGCTAGAAGTCCACTAAACTCAGCCTGAAGTGGCAGTACCAGCATGCCTGGAAACATACATCATGGTCCTTTGACCAGCTGAGCAATAACAAAATAGAAGCAATCCACAGGGAGACACACTTAGGTAGAGTGTAAAAATGGAAGAAAGTAGTTAAAATTCGTGAATAAAAAAAGAATAGTAAGTATTTCATGGCTGCAGTCAGACAATAATATTTGCAATCCTGTCTAGCATAGTTCACATATGAATAACACTTGCCTTTTAAGTATAAGCTATTCTCCTATAGTTGACAATCTGGAATGTGGAGGCCAAATTAGTGATGTAAACTAATAAAAAACATTAGTCTGAACTGTGTTGCCAGGCAACTTTTTAGTTATGTTAAACAATATGCTGGAAACCAGAGAAGTCTTCTTTTAAAAGTGACAACTGCAAAACTGACAGAATCAGTTAATATATTCCAATTAACTCTCTGCCTTGTAACACTTTTTTAATTACTACAAAATATCTATTCTTTTTCCAGATGAAATATTTTGCTGTTACATGTGAGTTCACTGGTGTTATCAACGTAATAGATGTAATCATGTTCAGAGACAAAAAACTCTGGTACTGCATAGGCATGGCCCAGAACTGAAGATATTCAGTCAAACAGAACTTTAGCCTGTCTAAAACAATCAGATAATTTAGGTGTAATTTTTGCTTAGATAAACTATAATTTTAATAATTGTTGCCTATTTTTATACCATTCCTACTTAAAGGATTAATTAAATTTGTAATTTATTGTCACATCTTTCTTTTCCTTTGTCTTTCCACTGATTTGTGGAGAAGTTAATAAAAAACTAATATTTAACAAGTATACATTTAATTTGAATTCTCACAGAAATACGACACACATAGTCACGTGTCTATCTCACCTAATAATACTGATATTTTTACTAAAAGTCAAACAAACTTGACAGAGAGTAATCTGAAGAACAGTACTAAAAGCAACAGAGAGACGTCAACCTTGTTTCAAATCCTTGCAACCTAAAACATGGCAAAAGAAACAAAGTACATTTTCTTCCATACCTAAAATACCTTAAATTAAAACAAACTTTAAGAATCAGAGCAAGTGCATTGTTTGGAACATATTTGTGTGTTTCACACATATTTGTGTGTTTCACAAACACATACACACACAAGAGAGAAATGAGAATGAGAGAGCAAAAGCATACTAAATCAAGATCATTATCATTGATTTAGGAGTAGTGGCTGACAGGTACTATACAAAACAGTAAACATTTAAATTCTTCTATTTATTAATATCTGAATGGAAATACATTTTACCTTAATCTTTATCAAGCTGTAATAACTCCTTAAAAATCATAAGGACAAAATTATTATCTCACTTTTCAGTTTCTCTTTGTACTAATATTGCAAATCAGTCAAAGCGTGTTAGCTGAACACCTAGTGTGATGGTTAATACCACAGGAAGGTAGGAATGACTCAATATGTAAAGATTCCTTGTGTGTCATACAGTTCCCACTGTTATCATACTTATCCATGGTGCTGGTGATTGTCTTTTTGCCTATTTAAAAATAAACCTTGAAGTATATTTACATCTTTGATATAAAAAGAGTAATAAGATGATGGAGTTTTACCTGAAGAGGTCTTTGTAGACAAGAACATCTTTTTTACTCAAGGTGAACCATAACTGTTTCAAAGGAATCCCATGAGTTACCAACCTGCTCTTGCGTGAATACAGAATTAGAGAATCATCCAGATTAGAAGAGACCTTTAGTATCATCTGATCCAAGCATCAACCTTGCACCACCCTAATCACTCCTAAATCATATCCCTAACTGCCGCATTCAGTTGCCTCTTGAACACTTCGAGAGACAATGAGTCCACCTCCTGGCTGTATCATAGCTGCTGTAGTTAAAGGGAAAAATTCACCAACACCACTTCCCCAGGCTGCTCAAAGGGGCCCTGAGGTGTTGCAGTGTGGCAAAATTAAGGTCTCCCAAACTCCAAGGGCACTGTAGCATGAACCCGTGCTGATCCGAGCCTGGGAACACAGGGGTTGTTCCCAGCAGACTGCATCCACCTCTGGGGTCACAGGCCAAGTATCCGATGACTCCCTTCCCTACCGTGGCCCCACGGTAAGCTTCCCCACCATGGCGGCAGTGCAAGCACTTGCGGTGCCAGCAGCCTAGTGGCAGCGGTGGTGAAAGCAGCAGCATGACCGAAGAGAAGCCCAGGGATTCTCCAGGGGTCTCCCTAGTCAGAGATGATTCAGAAATGCTTCCTTTTTTTCCTCTGTGCTGTGACAGGCCATAAGGAGGTGCCAAAAGTGCTCCGAAGCGGCAGAGGGTGGAGGAATGAGTGTGGCTTATATACATATTAATGGTGTATTTATGTTCGTGGATTAGATGATTCGCGGGACCCCAGGGAGATCCATAACCCACAAATACAGGGACATGACTATAATTCATGTTATACAGTAATCCCTTGAATTTTGCAGGGGTTGGGGACTGCAGGAGTATGATCCCCTGTGAAGAGTAGGGGATCATACATATGCAAATAAGCCACACACATTACCTTCACCCCCCTCAGCCCTGGAGTGCTGGAGGGTGTTCTCAGCATCTCCCCGTGTTATGTGACTGGACAGGGGAGTAAAAGGGATATCTTATGTCCCTCCTGACCTGGGGAGCCTTGGGGAATCTGCAGGGTTCCCTGCAGCTGTGCCGTCACCATGGGGTGTCCCCAGCTTTCGCCATCACTGCCATGGCAGCATGGTGCCAAACCCCACCATGGCCATGGGGTGATGGGCTGGCCCTGCTGTGGCCCTATCACATCTCTGCCACAACGGGGTGGCACCACTGGCTGATGGGGTCCCAGTATGGCCCTGAGGCAAACAGCCGTAATAAGCCATTAATGCCATGTTATAAACCTTCCCCACCATGTAACCTTTCTAATACTCACAAGGGAGCAAACTCTGGGTGGTCCTCAACTGAGTAAGAGTCACCGCTCCTTTGCCCCGAGTGGTGTACCAGTCCTGCCCCATGGGGCATGCCAGTCCTGCCCTCCGGGGCAGCAGAGGCACTCTGTGCATGCGCACATGGAAAAACACTACAAAGAATTGAGGGATGACTGGTGTCTTCACTGGAAAAAATACCGTGAAGATGTGAGGTGAAACTTGATGTGTGAAGAGGTGGGGGATAGCTGTATTAAAGAAATGCAAAAATTTAGGCCGGTTGAGTTGTTAAAACAGTGGCTTTCTCTCAGTATTTATCAAATTAGAGTACATTTCCTCACTCTGGAGGCAATTTTTGTTCTGTGAGCTGCTTTGATCTGTTACTAGGAACAAAGAACACTTTGTAAAGGTAAATATTAAGAGAATTTACTCCATTTTTCTGAGGCTGACTGGAATAATATTGCTCCTTTAGTTAGTCATTGCTGGGAATTAATTGTTCTCAAGGATCATGAATAGCAAACTTTGACCCATACTCCACTAAATACCAGCTTTTGAATTTCTGAGGAACAATTTCTCACAATATTTGTCTTGGAAAATGTGAAATTATCAAAATCAAATTCGGTGATAAGAGAATACTGCTGTCATCCACCAAAACCAAAGCCACCCAAAATGCTGATACCTTAAGATTAATTCAATGCTAGTTTTTGTGTTGAAAAAAAACAGAATTACAGTAATCACAGAATCACAGAATCACAGAATCAGTAAGGTTGGAAAAGACCTTAGAGATCATTGAGTCCAACCTATCACCTATTACTAACCTAGCCAAACCTGTTACCTAACCTGTTGCCATCCTGCTACCAACACACCATCCTACCTATAACACACTACCCTAATACCTAGGTCATGCCACCAAGTACATCATCCAACCTTTTCTTAAAGACCTCTAGGGACGGTGACTCCACCACCTCTTTGGGCAGCCCATTCCACTGAGAGATCACCCTCTCTGCGAAAAAGTTCCTTCTAATGTCAAGTCTAAATCTCCCCTGACGCAGTTTAAGACTGTGTCCTCTTGTTCTGTCACTTGTAGCCAGAGTGAAGAGACCGACACCCAGCTTGCTACACCTCCCTTTCAGGTAGTTGCAGAGAGTGATAAGGTCTCCCCTCAGCCTCCTCTTCTCCAGACTGAACAACCCCAGCTCTCTCAGTCGCTCCTCATAGGGCTTGTGTTCCAGCCCCTTCACCATCTTTGTCGCCCTTCTCTGGACCCGCTCAAGGATCTCAACATCCCTCTTAAACTGAGGAGCCCAGAACTGGACACAGTACTCAAGGTGTGGCCTAACCAGTGCCGAGTACAGGGGGAGAATAACTTCCCTAGTCCTACTGACAACACTATTCCTGATGCAGGCCAGGATACCATTAGCTTTTCTGGCCACCTGGGCACACTGCTGCCTCATGTTAAGTTTTCTATCAACCAGCACTCCCAGGTCCCTTTCCACCTGATCATCCTGCAGCCACTCCAACCCCAGCCTATAGTTCTGCATGGGGTTATTGTAACCGAAGTGTAGGACCCGACACTTAGACTGGTTGAACCCCATGCCATTGGATTCAGCCCATCTATCCAGCCTGTCAAGGTCCCTCTGCAGAGCCCTCCTACCTTCCACCAGATCGACATTTATCCCCAGCTTAGTGTCATCCGCAAACTTGCTAATAACAGACTCCATCCCTTCGTCCAAATCATCAATAAAGATATTGAACAGGACAGGTCCCAACACTGAGCCCTGAGGCACCCCACTAGTGACCGGCCTCCAACCGGACACAGCACCATTAACCACCACTCTCTGAGCTCTGTTATCCAACCAACTCCTGATCCAGTCCACTGTAAACCCATCCAAACCACAAGCCTCCAGCTTCACCAGGAGTTTGTTATGGGGGACAGTGTCAAAGGCTTTACTAAAATCCAGTCCTTTGCTCTTTCATGCTTCACCTATCGCGGCTTCAGTATTTCGCTGGTTGTTTTCCTGTGCAGATATTTTCCATCTTCCCCCACTTTCACCCCACATGGGGCAACGGGGGCCGTGTCTGCAGCTGTTGCTCACTCTGGGGCCACCCAGAGCTCACTCGCTTATAGCAATGTTGCAAAGATATAAAATGGTGGGGAAGCTTTATAACACTTTCTCAAAAGCATATTAACCAAGATGCGTGTGGACCCCTCCTCCTCTGCTGTCTGCTCCTGAGTGTTGCTAGCTGCTGCAAGCAGCAGCATGCAGCAGCTGCTTTCTCCTGCTAGCTGCTGCTAGCTGCTGCAATCAGGAGCATGTGGCAGCAATCAGGAGCATGCAACAGCAGGTGGGAGCTTGCAGCTGCTAACAACGGCTAGCAGCCGCTAGCAGCAGCTACCTGTTTCCTCATGCAAGCTGCTGCTAATGGCTGCTAGCTGCTGCTTGCTGTTTTCTACTGCATGCTGCTGCATGCTCCTACATGCCTCTGCTTGCCGCTGTTCCTCCTGCTGCTCAGAGCTGATGGGGTGGGGGGGCTGGCCGTAGATACACATATAGGAACTGATACTTTGTGGAATTCACTTATTCCGTGCTCGAACCACTGCGAAATTCGTGGGATTACTGTATCCCCTGAAACTTAATACCCCAAATTCCTCAATTTATGATAGTATTTTAAGTATTCATAGATTAAGAAATAGGTCTCTATAAATTATTTCCATTGTTTCAACAAATGCCTCACATAGTTTATTGATATGTGGATAATTTTGTAATTTTTAGATAATAAAATTAATCTGCTTAATCTTTCCTCTTAAATTGCTAGCTTTAAGGCTTTAGATTGTAGTAAATGTCTTAAATATCTTGCAATATTAACAACTTCCCAACTTCTTTATTCTATATAAAAAATAATTTTATACTAAGAATGCATGAATCTACAACTTAAAAATGTCAACAGGATGAATTTTTCCCATTAAAATAATTCAAGCTTGCCAGAAAAGAAGTAATTGACAATATTAACTGCTTTCATCAAGGACAAAAAAATCTTTAATTGAAGGAAGCAAAGGCATGATGAATTTCTTCAAAAATTTGAAAATATCACAGACATTAAGAACAAGGAAATTGGCTCTGCTATTCTTGTTTAATTTGCTGGTTAAACCAAAAAACTATGAAATGAAATATTTCTGCTATTTCTGACTGGCTTCTTTTCATGCATTGTAATGCAATCAATGACCAAATCAACTTTCTGCTTCAGGTTCTACTCAAATAGAATACTAATGATTATATAGGACTTTGTTCTTGCAGAGTGCTCAATTTCCTCTTAAATCCCAGGAGTCACAGATAACATTTATGTACTGTATATAAAGTATATAAACCTTAAATCTCTAATTCAGCTGGAATGACAGTGAGTAACAGGCAAGTTTTTCTCTTGCTCGCTATAACAATGATGGATGATTTACAGGAATAAGTTAGATATGCCCATGTCAACTTCTGGTTTTAGGACTGAGACTGAGAGACATCTTTGGAGTTTACTAAGTGTTCAGTTGTACATATGATCAATAATTTTCCTAGTCTTCAATGAGCATAACATTCTGTTAGGTCTTTAATGCAGCAACATGAACTCTATCTCCTTTATTTTTATCAAAACACTTTTTGTCAAAATATGTAATTGATAATATCAGCAAAGTGTTTCTTCTTATGTCTTGGCATTATTTTTTGGGAGAGAGTCTTCTTGCTTTTATCTCAGTACCTCCCCTTATTCTTCGGTGTTATGACTGTACGGGTCTTAGATGGTGAGTTGGACTAGATGATCCTTGTGGGTCCCTTCCAACTCATAATATTCTGTGAATCTGTGAATCTGTGACTATCCACTTTAGTACAGTGTTGAGTGTCCCCTCCTCTCACATGGGAGACTGGGAGACTCCTGCTGTGGAGACAGGGGTGCCGCTTAAGAGTTGGACTCAATGATACTTATGGGTCCCTTTGTGCTCAGAATATTCTGTGATTCTGTGACTAATACCAGTGTAGCTCAGTATAGCACAGTTTTTTGACATAAACTGCAGAGCTACTTCTAGAACATAGCAGGGGTTTTTTCAAGTTTTGATTTGTTTTGATTCTTTTAAATGATGGTGCAATATTTTTTTCCTTCAGTGATTTTTACTGTCATAATTACTGTAACTAATGAGCTGATCAGAACTAATGAAATAGCTTATCTAGCCAGTGAGCAATTAACTCCATGATTGCCTAATCTGAATGAGGAGCAAGAATATTCTAATATTCTACGGCACAAGCTGCTTTCTAATGAGGTAATAATCTATTCCTAAATATGGTCTGTTCTACATGCTCTCTGGTATTTGCTTCTTGTTTGTAAAAGATAAAAATAACAAGACCATTAGTTTTATTGCATCCGTAATTGTTTAGATGTAATTTGCTTTGTGGTATTATCATGAATTCAAGAGCACAGTCATAAAAAATTTATAAACGTGACATGAATCTGGCCTTAAACCATGAAGGTCAAATGCTTCTTTGCATTCTTCTAATTTAATTTAAATAATTCCTTCAGAAAATGGCAAGTGAACAGACAAAACCGAGATGGTATAGTCTGGAAAAACAGACTTCTGAACTCTCTCTAATCATTGCATCATAATAAAACCAGTCCCATAGCAGACTAACAAGTGAAGGTGTGTGAGAGAGAACACACATGACAGCACATGGAATAAGCAGTAGGTGGATAACTGTTTCCATGGAGCACATTTTCTCTGTTCTCTTATAGGCTGACATACTGAGCTGACAGAGATGTGACTTTTATTAGTCCTTTTCATTTTTACTTCTAAGAAACAAGTTATAAAGGTAGTTGGGAGGTGGGGGGGAGGGTGTTCATTTGGCTTTTCGGTTGGTTGGTTGGGTTGGGTTGGGTTGGAGTTTTCGTGTGTAAGTTCAGAAGTAAGGTAGACTTCATTTGCCTTTGATGATCAAGTATACCTGATCTAGTGATGCTGAGGATCCAGGACCAGAAATGAGAACAAGGCTTGTTGAGCACATTCTAAAGAATGCTTGTGGGACACTGAATCAATAAAAATATTGTTTTATTAATGGGTTGGACCCACCTGAGGTGTGTGTGTTTAGGGGGTGTCCAGGACAGAGTCCACAGGGCCAAGCCTGCAGCCTCATGGAAGCCACATGACAGGGTACACGGAAGCCACATGGCAAGGCGGTCAAATAAAACCCCCACTTGGTAGCCCACCCACACCAAGCCACCTGGAATCCTGACACAGCCTCTGATTGCCTGCACTACCTCTCACTCTAGCCCAGGACTATAGAGTGGTCGCCCACCTGAAGGCCGTGGCCGCACTGACCAGATCACATAAAAATAAGACGATGTGTCTCTATCCCTTTTCTCTCAGGAACTGCCAATTGCCATGTGAAGCTCCAGCATTATACAGGAGTTTTCAGTGGTTAGCTATTAAATTCTCTTACACTAATCTCTTTTTTTACTACTCTATCCTTTCTTTCTTTGCTCTTTTAGACTCTTTTCACAGGTTCACAGGTTATTCTGAGTTCGAAGGGACCCACAAGATAATCTAGTCCAACTCCCAAGCGAATGCCCACCCAGCGATTGAACCCACAACCCTGGAGGCATGGGCACCATGCTCCATCAATCTCAGCCTCCCATCATTTAGGCCATGTCACTGAGTTCCTTGTCCAGTCTTTTCATAAGCACCTCCAGGGATGGCGATTCCACCACCTCCCTGGGAAGACCATTCCACTGAGAGATCACTCTCTCTGGGAAAAAACTCTTCCTAACATTCAGTCTAAACCTCACCTGGCATAGTTTAAGGCCATGTCCTCTCATTCTGATGCTGTTAGCCTGAGAGAAGAGATTTGCACCCACTCGACTACAAAGTCCCCTCAGGAAATTCTAAACAGCAATGTGGTCACCTCTGAGCCTCCTCTTCTCCAGGATGAACAACCCCTGCTCCTGCAGTCTCTCCCCATAGGGCTTGTTCTCCAGTCCTTTCACCATCCTTGTAGCCCTTCTCTGGACCCTCTCAAGCAGTTAAACATCCTTCTTAAACTGGCGAGACCAGAACTGGACACAGTACTCAAAATGTGGTCNCCATATCATAAAAGGAGATCAAGTTGGTCAGGCAAGACCTACCTCTCCGAAATCCATGCTGACTGAATCTGATGTTGTGGTTATTTTGCAGGTGCTGCGTAATAGCATGCAGGTTTATCTGTTCCATGACTTTACCCCGGACTGCGGTCAGGTTGACAGGTGTATAACTACTTGGGTCATCTTTCCTGCCCTTCTTGTGGATGGGTGTCACATTAGCCAATTTCCAGTCTTCCAGTACCTCACCAGTAAGCCAGGACTGTTGGTAGATTATGGAGAGTAGTTTAGCGAGTTCATCTGCTATTTATTTCATCACTCTTGGATGGATCCCATCTGGTCCCATGGACTTATGAGGATCCAAGCCACTCAGCAAGTCTCTGACTACCTCCTCTTGGATTACAGCGGGGTTATACTGCACCACTACTTCTTCCTTTAGTCCAGAAGTCTAGTTGTCCTGCGGGGAATCTGTATTACTGGTAAAAACAGAGGCAAAGGAGGTATTAAGTATTTCTGCCTTTTCCTTATCTCTAGTTACTATATTCCCCTCTGCATCCAATATGGAGTGAAGGTTGTTGCAGCCTCTGTTTTTACTGTTGATGTATTTGCAGAAACATTTCTCATTGTCCTTTACAGAAACAGCTAGCTTGAGTTCCATCTGGGCTTTTTCCGTGCTTTATTCTTTCCTCTGTTTTGGGTATCTTAATATTGATGGGTTGTATTTTATTAAGCTATGTGGTGCTGTGTGCTTTTGGGTAATGCTTTTGGGGAATGCTTCTGTCTTGGTTATATATTACTCCTGTTAACTTTTGCAGAAGTGTCTATTTTCTCACTAAATTAAAATAAATTCTCTTGGGAAAATATACATGGCATTCTCTCTTTACCCGATCTCAAGGTATTAAAGAACCAAAAGGCTCTTTGAAAATTTGATGAGTGAACTTTAGAGCCTTAAATACATTTTTGAAAGTAATACCCTCAGTTAAGTGTGTTGCTTTGAGACTGGGATCTTACAGTGTTTGCTGCTCAACCTCACCCAAATAGAGTAGAAACAAATGTAAGGAGTAACGAGCACAAACCATACCTTCAGGCAGAAGGATTATGGGTTAAAGTGAGCATTATGTGAAACAGTATTGGTTCAGGTGGACAGAGGTGAGCAGTTTGGAGTGCAGGTTGAGTAAGGGATGAGTGGGGTGGCTAGATAAAAACAAGTAAGGGATTCCAGACTAGATATCGGATTTGTAGTGGAGAGGAAGAAGGAAAAGACAGCATTGAAGGAAGTGAGGGAAAGGGCAGAAGAGAAAAGGTGTAGAGATTTATTGGAGAAAATTCACACAAAGTATAGCTTTGCAGCAGTTGTAAGTATAAGACTGTAGTATATGGAAACACACCCTTGCTAGAGAGCTCAGAGATAAGAAAACATTAGACTAGGTCTCTGTCTCCTGTCAGAGGGGAGACAACTGCAGTCCCAAAATGACAGGTAATAGCGGATTAGAGCTTGAGTAGACTACGTGGGTAGCCCTTAGCAGAAATCTGAAAATGCCAGCCAGGTGGGAACAGAGACATTGTCAGGTCATAAAATAAGTGGATGTGGGAATCACACACACACAAAAGTAGATATTCTGTTTGCTTCAATATTGTCTTCTNTTTTGAAGAAATCTGAAAATGCCAGCCAGGTGGGAACAGAGACATTGTCAGGTCATAAAATAAGTGGATGTGGGAATCACACACACACAAAAGTAGATATTCTGTTTGCTTCAATATTGTCTTCTGGACAGAAGAAGGTTTGAACAAGCCTGTGTGTATGTATGCACACAAATCCTAAATATGTTTATAGAATAAATCTAAGTTTAAATGTTAACTATCACGAGGGACCAAAAGAGTCATGACACATGGACAATACTACTCTTTCTTAAGCCAAATTTAATTTGAAAAGAAGTGTGTAGAAAGTAATGATGGACGGCATCAAAAGAATAACATGCTTGATCTTCAAACCGTCCTGCCACAGAAATGGTNTAGTTTCCAGCTTCTTACACATGTCCTGACCTGGCACTCTACATTTTACTACTGAGTTTTTTTTCTCTCTCCCAAATATGTTTATCCTATCTCTGCAACCTTGAATCACTGGCAGAGACTGAGGCCCAGGCAAGAGCTGAGCTCTTAACCCCCTCGCTGCCAGAGCACCAAAAAGCTAAACCAGGACAAATCGTAATAAGGAAGGGATCATAGAGGTAACTCACATGCTCTAGTAAATCAAGGGCTGACACATTTCCTATCAATGTGATTTGTAGTTGTCAGTGGAAAGAAGTATATTATTTTGACTAATTATTTCAAATGAAAAATTCAATATTTATGTATATGCATCACATATCAGTTTAAAATAGAATTAATTTAGGGTTGTTCAGCCTGTAGAAGAGGAGGCTGAGAGGTGACCTCATTGCCGTTTACAACTACCTGAAGGGAGGTTGCAGTCAGGTGGGTGTGAATCTCTTCTCAGGCTGACAACACCAGAACAAGAGGACATAGCCTTAAACTACGCCAAGGGAGGTTTAGACTGAATGTTAGGAAGAGTTTTTTCCCAGAGAGAGTGATCTCTCAGTGGAATGGTCTGCCCAGGGAGGTGGTGGAATTGCCATCCCTGGAGGTGTTTAAGAGAAGACTTGAGGAGCTCAGTGACATGGTCTAGATGGTGGGAGGCTTGGATGGAAGGAGCATGGTTCTCCTGGGTCCACGCTTGTGGGTTCAATGCCTGGATGGGCATTCACTTGGGAGCTGGACTAGATGATCCTGTGGGTCCCTTCCAACTCAGAATAACCTGTGAACCTGTGAAACTAATTTCTGTGTGACACTTTGTAGTCAATTTACCTTTGAGAAAGATGTTTTATGCTAAATGTTTATCTAAGCCTGTTTGATTTTCCCTTTATTCAGAAGTTATTATGTATGGTTGAAACATCTTAAATCTTTACTTTTCTTTTGAAGAAATTCAGAATTTGCATTCAGTTTTGAAGCTGAAATAACACCTAGTTCTATACTCAGAATTTTGAAAATGTTCCATTCGGAGGTACAAACCCAGCAAGATGACATAACCTGAAGAATTTTCTCTGTGATGTATGAGGTTTCTGTTTGATGCTGCCAAATAAACATAATTAGTGAAGGTGGCTCATTAGAAGTTTTGTCATTACCCAGTGCCAAAGTAGAGTGAATTTTATTCAGTGCAAATGCAGTGGGTTTTATTTTACTTTTCAGGAATGAAGTGGAGAGAGGAACAAAAGACTCCTGTTGAGAGCATATAGATAACCTCCAGTTCTATTAAGAAATTAATCTCCTTGAAACTCAGTAAAATTGCTTCTGAAAGTGGAACATAGAGTTTTACATGTGCAGCCATCTGGCTCAGCACTGTAAACACAGGAAGCACTGAAGTGGAGTGTTCTCATCCAATGGTAGGGATTTGCGCTTCTTCATGCGCTTATCTGTCTGTGAGTTAGTGATTCAATAGAAGAAGTTTAGTTTCAAAATATGGACAATTTAATGGTTTATCAAAGTGTTACACTTAGGACCTTTATAATCAATACAAGGGCTGGCTTTCACTGGCATTGATAGGCTTCATATCATGCCCTCCAGCTCATTTTTGCACTTGGAGTCTGCTTCACAATGTTCATCATGGAGGAGTTTGTCTTTCTTCTTATATTTTTCAGATAGGTATTGACACTGAAGCTGTTTATTTTTCCAGGAGCTTCTTTGATAAAAAGCTTTTATGTAATAAGTCCTATAGATGCATATTCTCTGATGATAATATTACATTAACAAATTATGACATTTTTGGGTTTGCAAAAGTGATTTGTCCTCATTAGATACTGAGAAAGACTTGTATTTGTCTTTGGTACCATGTACTACTAAAGAATATTGAAATAGTATTCTATCACTATTGTATGTTAATGGTCAATCATCTCAATATAATTGCTATTAGAAATAGAGTGATATTTCATATGTATTCATGCTTTCAGTGTAAGAACTCTATAGACAAGGAGTCGGTTTTGTAAGTCGATGACAGGTGTTGTGAGAGTGGAGTGATGGATTTCCTGTGAAGTTCAACTTAGACTGTCTGAGAATTTTATGGGAGAATTGGTGGCTTGAAGCTATTTCATTCTGTGAGTATTCCTTTTAGCTCAGAAAAGGGTACTTTTATTTGGTTTCTTTTTAGAGCTAACCTGCATCATCTTTGTGAGAAACTAGTACAAAAAGCTTTTGACAGAGTATGATTAATGCCACGGGCTGAAGAAACAAATCAAAATGTGGTTTTGCCATTACTTGTTGTGCCACAGTTTAAACACACAATGCCAAGTGTAACAAACTATTATTTGCTTGCTGAATGAAGGTTGCAGAAGGCCGCTGTGTCATCACTATTAAATTTATCAACTGGAGTTCTGCAGGTGAACATAAAGTCTGTTGTAATGTCAGCATGAAACTTCCATGATCTAATTGGCTTGCCTGCAGACACTCCATGTAGCTGCAACTTGGAAAGAAAGGTCAGAATTCAAAGAACAGATGGCAACTGGTGAAAGTAATTAAGTGCTGAAAATCCAACCCTTTTTACACACTTTGCACATAATATTTAATTGGAAGTTTTACCAGTGAAATCAGGAAGTCATCATTTTCCCCTTTCTTTTGTGATTCTAGGAATTCAATTTCTACTAGAAATAAGATATTTATAGCATTAAAAAAAAACATTGAATATGTTTTTAAAAAGTCTCCCGAACAGAAGATTTTTCTTGATATGAGGAAAAGGAACAGTTTAATTTAGAATCTTATATGCATTATGCAAAACATTCCTTCAGGGAATAGCAGAGATGGAAAGCAAATTATATTGTTATCGTTTGTCCTCAGCACCTTGTTCCTTAGTTCAAATACAATAGATTAAGGTTCTAGTTATAGCTATATGGTCAACAAAAACAAACTCCTAAACTGAGAGAGGAACAAAGTCAGGGTAATTTAAATCCAAACATCCGTGACCACAATATATCTTAAAATACTGGGAAAACTGATCATTTTAACACACTGCTGTGAGCAAAATAGCCTCAAAATGAATACATTTACTTAATTTAATTTACTGATAATTAACATTTTTTTAGAGATTCAAATATAAAAAAAGACTTAGTCAGTTAAATACACATTTAGGGAACCTCTTTCATCCCCATTTCCTCAGGTTCATCTCCCATTGTTATTTCTGCATTTTGTATTTGATCCCTTCAAAGGCCTTCAATGGGGACCTCATTTACTCAGGAGTGTTTCTCTCCCATCATGGGTCATCCACAGACAAGGTTTCCCAGTAGTCCCTGCTCTGGCATGCAGAACATTCTTCACAGAGTACATCTCTAGCCATATCCCTCAACAAAGGCTCCCTCACAGTCCCTCTGTTTCTCCTCCCATGTTCCCTTCCCATGGTTCACAGGTTCACAGGTTATTCTGAGTTGGAAGGGACCCACAAGAATCATCTAGTTCAACTTACATCTCTTTTCTTAATTATACATCAAGATTGTACACCAAGAATCCTTGACAGATTGAGGTGCTGTTCTCCTCAATGTTAGAGCTGTCTCTGGCCAACATGGGGCAGTTCATAGCTTCATCCTGCACAGGGGACCCTGTTGCCACCCACTGCAGCTGTTTGGCTACGTTTGTTAGTGCATAGGAAAAAAAAAGAAGAGACAATAAAACCAAGTTGCAAATAGATTTTTCATTAATTTCTCTATTTCACATAGGTACCTACTAAAAATTGTCTAAAGTTTTCATAATTTTAAATTTGTGACTAAAGGTGCTCACCATAATGTAATATAACTAGGTAATAGTTAAAAAAACTAGTACAGGAACCAGAACCACAGTATTGTAGAATATGCTGAGTTGGAAGGGACACACAAGGATCATCAGGTCCAAACCTTAGGCCTACACAGGACCTTCCTGAAGAGTCATACCATATGCCTGAGAGTACGTTCTAAATGCTTTTTGAACTCTGTCATGCTTGGTGTTGTAATCACTTCTCTAGGAAGCCTGTTCCAGTGCCCAGCATCCTCTGAGTGAAGAACCACTTTCAAATATCCAACCTAAACCTCCCCTGACACAACATCAGAACAAATTTGTGAAACGTTCCTTAGTTTTGTCCATGGACCAGATGGGATCCATCTGAGGGTGATGAAAGAACTAGAAGATGAACTCGCTAAGCTACTCTTCATAATCTACCAACAGTCCTGGCTTACTGGTGAGGTACTGGAAGACTGGAAGTTGGCTAATTTGACATCCATCCACAAGAAGGGCAGGAAAGATGACCTGAGTAATTATAGACCTGTCAACTTGACCGCAGTCCAGGGTAAAGTCATGGAACAGATAAACCTGCATGCTATTACGCAGCACCTGCAAAATAACCACATTAGATTCAGTCAGCATGGATTTCAGAGAGGTAGGTCTTGCCNTAGGGAAGTTATCCTTCCCCTGTATTCGGCACTGGTCAGACCACATTTTGAGTACTGTGTCCAGTTCTGGTCTTGCCAGTTTAAGAAGGATGTTGAACTGCTTGAGAGGGTCCAGAGAAGGGCTACAAGGATGGTGAAAGGACTGGAGAACAAGCCCTATGGGGAGAGACTGCAGGAGCGGGGGTTGTTCATCCTGGAGAAGAGGAGAGTCAGAGGTGACCTCATTGCTGTTTAGAATTTCCTGAGGGGACTTTGTAGTCGAGTGGGTGCAAATCTCTTCTCTCAGGCTAATAGCACCAGAACAAGAGGTCATGGCCTTAACCTACACCTGGTGACATTTAGACTGCATGTTAGGAAGAGTTTTTTCCCAGAGAGAGTGATCTCTCAGTGGAATGATCTTCCCAGGGAGGTGGTGGAATCGCCATCCCTGGAGGTGTTTAAGAAAAGACTGGACAAGGAACTCAGTGACATGGCCTAGAGGATAGCAACCCTGGTGCCCATGGCTCCAGGGTTGTGGGTTCAATCACTGGGTGGGCATTTGCTTGGGAGTTGGACTGGATTATCCTATAGGTCCCTTTGAACTCAGAATAACCTGTGAACCAGTGAACCATTCCCTTAGGTCCTGTCAGTGGTCAACACTGAGAAGAGATCCGTGTCTTTCCCCCTCTTGTCTTCACAAGGGAGTTGTAACTGCAGTGAGGTCTCCCCTCCGTCTCCTGTTTTCCAGGCTGAACAGACCAAATGACCTCAGCCCCCTCTCATACAACTTCCACGCAAGGCCCTTTACTGTCTTCATTGACCTCCTTCAGATGCTCTCTGATAGCTGAATATCATTCTTATATTGACAGTGTCCCAAACTTCACACTATTCAAGATGAGTTTGCACCAGTGCAGATCCGGACAATTCCCTCCCTTGACTTCCTGGAGATGCCCTCCCAGGACACAGCTGGCACTCCTGGCTGCCCAAGCACTGCTGACTCATATTCAGCTTGCCATCAGTTAAGATCTCCCATTTTCTTTCTGTGGCACTGCTTTCCAGCATTTTATTGCCCAGTCTGTACATGCATTCAAGATTGCCCTGTCCCAGATGCCGTGTTTGGCACTTTCCTTTGTTGAACTTCTTATGGTTCATGAGTGCCCAGTTCTCTAATTTGTTGAGGTTTCTCTGCAGGGCCTCTGTGCCTTTGAGTGAGTCAGTAGCTCCTCCGAGCTTTGTGTCTCATGCAAACCTGGTGAGTATCCCTTCCAGTCATTTATGAAGTATCCCCTCCGAGTAATTTATGAAGATGTTGAAGAGAACAGAGTATAGTGCCCTTGACTATGACTATGAAATAGTTCATTTTACACAAGAGGTTTTCAAATAGCATTTCGTATTAAAAAAAGAATGTTGAAAGGGGCAGCTTACTGAACAACTTTGAGCAGAAGCAGAATATTTACTCTTTACAGTTTAGATTCTCTCATCATGCGCCTCCTGGCCTACCACTATCCTGTGATTAATGAAGTGGAAGGCAGAAAGAACAGTGCGAGACAGCAATTAATGGCTGCTAAAAATGCAGGCATGCAGGTTTGACTTCATAACTCCAACAAAGCTGTTCAGATTGCACGAATTTGCATTAAGAGTTTTGAAGTAGCTTTTTACCAGAGGTCCATATATGACTTTTCTCCTGTGACAAATATGTATTTGACATATACATTTCAGGGCAATGTATAATCACAATGAAACAAACCTGACTGACTCGGAGACAAGTCAGAAACAGGAAAACTTCAAACTTAGATTGGTTTTGTGAAGATGTAACAAAGGATATCAGATATTCTGGTGACTAATCACTTTGTGTAAATATGTGTTAGAATTGAACTAATATATTAGACATCTTTGTAATTCTTGAGGTTTATAAACCTGTGTTCTGTAATGAGTTCTGTATTTGCTATATTTGTTTAAGATTTGATAATGACTTAAAAACTAACCTAATTTTTTTTTTTTTTTTTAGTCCTGGACTTCCACACAAAAAGTGGTCAAATAATTGCAGTTTAAGAAAACCTTTGAGAATTTATTTTATAGCAATTGCTGCCTATTGAGAAAGAGGGCATCCATGGACTAAATTTTCACTGCTCTTTGTTTGTTGCTTCTACTCCTAAAATGACAGAAAAATAGAAGAGGATGGGGGAAAATGTTCATGCCACATATGTGGATTCACATATCTCTACTCTGCATATTCATTTGAGATTCCTGATTACCTTATGCCTAATGGCTGCACCTCTTGTTTTCTTTGCACTAGTAGGTATCACTGCTTGATCCAATTAATTACTCTGCATCAAATACATATTCATTATAGTTCTGTCTGTAGATAACTTTCTGTTCATATGTAGCTCAAGGACATCTCAGCTGATTCTTTTGTTCTATTGTGGCTTCTTTTACTTGTAAAGACATAAACTAACACAGTACTGGCAAAACATTGCTGCAACCTTGGAGAGCTCTACAAAACTGACATGTCCAAAAATACAAGGAGAAAAGAAACCTACCAGAAACTTCTTACAATGCCTCAACTGTAAACTACACTTTGACAGCAAATTCTTAAGGTTCATTCACAGTTTTTGCTCTTCTTGACACAATCTTATACACTTCTTTTGGGTGAGAAACAAGAATGTTTACTCTTAGAATGTAGTTGAACCTTAGTACTTTAAAAATAACAAAATGTTCTCTAGTTTTTTTATTAAATTAGAAAAAAATGAAGATACAACAGTGACATTTTGTCTTTTCAGTCAGTCAGTCAGTCACTGTCTCTGACACACTCTGTGTGAACATACTTCACACTTTTTTATTATTTGACTGTTTCTGTACTTTCTAAAACTGTGTTTTCTTGACAGTGAAGATAATCTATCATAATCATATACCAGCGCATGAGAATCATTCTTTGAATAAAGTAAACAGGAAAATCAGTCTTCAAATAAGGTTTACAAAAGTAGCCAATGATATTAGGTAAAAAAAAGACTGCCATAATATATAGGAAAATCTAGCATTCTCTCCAGTTCATCACATTGGTTTAATTCTTTTCTGGTTATATTTATTATCTTAGTCCTTATAGCAAATAACGGAGCACTTTAGGATCCATATACAGTTCACAGGTTCACAGGTTATTCTGAGTTGGAAGGGATCCACATGGGTCATCTAGTCCAACTCCTAAGTGAGCGTGCACCCAGGGATTGAATCCACCACCCTGGAGCCACAAGCACCACGCTCCATCCATCCAAGCCTCCTATAGCCTAGATCATGTCACTGAGTTCACAGAATCACAGAATCAGAGAAAATTATGAGTTGGAAGGGACCCACAAGGATAATCTAGTCCAACTCACCATCTAGTACCCGTACAGAGACCGAGAGCACATCCCAGAGCGTAATACCAACCTAGATGCCTCACAGTCTAGCAGGCCACTCCGAGCCGGAAGGGGCCCAGCGTCATCCAGCCCTACACCCCCCAGCTAGACCATGTCACTAAGCTCCTCGTCCAGTCTTCTCTTAAACACTTCCAGGGATGGCGACTCCACCACCTCCCTGGGCAGCCCATTCCAATATGCAATTACTCTCTCTGTGAAAAACCGCTTCCTAACGTTAAGATTGAACCTCCCCTGGCGTAGTCCTTGTTCAGTTTTTTCTTAAACACCTCCAGGAATGGTGACTCCATCACCTCCCTGGGCAGACCATTCCACTGAGGGATCGCTCTCTCTGTGAAAAAGCTCTTCCTAAGATCCAGTCTAAACCTCCAAATTAACCAGAAGAAATGAAAATGAAAAACATCTAAATATGGAACAGAGAAAAAAGCTACCTGTTGCCATTATCTGTTTCATGAGCTTCGGAATCTACTGTCAACTGTCCAAATGGCATTTACAGAAAATTGTAAAATGTGTTGGAAAGAAGCAATTATTTGTTTCATCAGTAAAATTTTGACCACATATTCAGTTACTCCACTGATCATCACTCCTTCTTCAAAGCTATCTGGCCCATTAAGTAGGGGCAACAGGTGGGATACTGCTTTTTGATATAAGTTAATTTAGTTCTAAGTCCATTTTCAAATTGTATAAATCAACATAGTTCCACTGAAATCAATGGAATAATACTGATTTGCATATTTGGCCTCTTCTCAACCTTCTTTCTTTGTTTCTATGTGTTTCTGCATGTTGTGCATATAAGAAACAAATTGTATTCACCAGACTCATATATATTATAACCCAAATATATGGAAGTAAACAGAAAGAATGTCAATGACATCTATTGTTTCTGAAAGAAATACAAGATTTAAGGAGACAACAAAATGTCATAAATATACTTTTCCATAGGAACACCTGTACTGGTGTTTTGATTTTACTTTGTCCTGTATTAATAAAGTACTTTTGAAGAAGCATTATAGACCAAATTGTTGAAATCCTGAAAAAGTGTGGTTACTAAGTGGCCTCGCATTTTCTAGGTAGACAAAAACACAAAGAAAAATCATAGTTAAGATGCGGTTAGAGAACAGAGGAAGAGATGAGGCTGGATAAAGAAAAATATTAGTCATGAATAACAGAACTGCAATGTAACAAAACATAAAAAGTGGAAAAAGGGGTAGCAAAAGTAATTATCTTTATAAAAATCATAATTTCAGACCAGAGGATTTTTGTGAAATTTTTGCAATTATTTTTTTTTCCCTTTTTGAAATTCTTGATGGTGCTGGGACCCAAGAGGACAGACCTGGACTGCTTGGTCTTGGACAGCTGCAAGATTTTGTGTCTCTAGAGGGCTGCCCTGAATTGCCTACTCAGAGATAGGTAGCGTTTCAGATACCCTTGGGCTAAATTAAGGCAAGAGAATGCCAGAAGATCAATTAGAAGTTTTTATTTATGGCAGCAAAAATTGAAACCTTTTGATTGGTTGAATGGCCTGTGGTGGCAGCAATTTAAACACTTCTGAACAGCCTGTAGATTAAACTTTTCAGAACAATATATGGCAATGTGATTTTTGAATGGCTCATGGCAGAAGCAAATTGAACTTTTAGGGCAAAGACGAAAGCAGGAAAGGAAGAAAGAAAAGAAAAAGGAAGGAATGTAAATAGAGCTAGAATAAAATATTTGGGTCACCACCTAGGGTTCCAGTGCCGTCTCTGTTCCAGGTCCTCCAGACAGTGGGTGCACCCACAGTCCCTCTCAGCTGTGCTATTTACTGACTAGTCCTCATGCACGGGCCTCTTTTTATATTATCAAACTTTTCAGAAGGGCATTGGGAGGCTTCAGTTGCCCTCCCCCATTGAAGATGCAAATGCAATGCTGTCTCAAAATTGGTGTTAGTTATAGTTACCTAAGATAAGGAAGTTGATCCAAGAAAAGTGCCTCTGTAAAACCCTCTTTTCTAACTGCACCTTATCTTGTTGACATGGTAAACATTCTTTTTCTTTTCTGCCAGGGTTTGAGACATTAATACTTTCAGATTTATATTAACCCTTTCAAGTTTTCAGTCCCTTACACCACCCCATGGTGTCAAATAGTCAGTGTAATCCTATTTACATTTTCATATAACACTATTTTCAATGATAGAAAATGTTGAGTTTGAATTTTTATCAGTCTTTTAAAGGAACAGACTTCTATTTGCAATTCATAAAAAAAGAGACAATATTATACCTGACAGTAGAATGCAATGACATATCTTCTAGGGGGTTTGCAATACACCATTTGAAGGAAGGTACTTATTATTTTCAGCATGTAAAAATGCTTCAGATTTCTGTATAGATATATAATATTTCTACAGAATGTTGTTCTTGAACTTTGTCATGAGCTGGTGGCACTATCACCTTTAATGATTTATGAACTGTTGGCATTGTTGCCTTAAATGTTCTGTTGTCTGCACCTATAAACACATAAAATACTGCTTTGTCTTGGACTTTTTAGTGACTTGTTAATGCTGCTGTAAAATAGCCCTTATAGCACAATACATCACAAGAAGGTTGCACTGTAACTCTGATTCTGTGATCTGTTCTCCACTTCTAAAGAGCTCCTAACTGTCTGCAGATCACAGGCAAAGAAATACTAGAGCAAAGACAAACTCATTTCAGGCTGAGGCCTTGCAACGAGACGCCAAGCAGGAGTTTCCTTTACACAGTTTCTGTTGTGTTTCCTTAGAGGCCTTGAGCCTGATTTTCCAAACTGGTGTCTGACTAGTGTCTCCTACACAAACCACAGTTTGATTCAGGAAGGTTTAAGGCTAAATTCTTATACTCAAATCTTCTAGGAAAGGAAACTCACCACATAGTGTCTGACCTGTCAGTGTGCTACTGCAAGTAGACTGACCAGCATGTGGTCTGTCAGCAGGAAAGTGAGAGTACATGCATTTATGTACTCTGGAGACGTACAGATACTTAACACTGGAAAGTGCATTAAATACCTTTCAAAAGTTATTTTGCAGTATGAAGACTTGCCTAAAGTTGTTATGAAAGAGTATTTTTTTTCCTTTTTAACCTTGTATGATATTATTTTTCTATGTAAATGCTACATCATATGAATGCTCAAAAGACTGGTGGCAGAGCTCGAGAAAAACAGATCTTTGCATAGAGCAATTGTTTTTCTACTGCTGAGGTAGAAAATCAATAGTGCATCAAATCAACTTTGTTCTTGAATCATTAAGGGCTTTGGTTCCAGATGGGTACATAAAAAAAATTACTTACCTCAGCTTTCATGTATATATTAGAAAGAAAAACCCAACCAGATAAACAAGCCTACAGTTTAAAGTATGTTAATATTAAAATATTTTATTCATCTTATGCATTATACAGATCAAATCTAATCTAACTGGAAATGCTGCTTTATTTTCAATCAGGAGTCTCTGCCCATTTAACAGTGACATATAATCTGACATTTATGTTCTGAAGCACTATTTTACACTCTAAAATTTAACCTACACGCTACACTACACTGATTATACAATTATAATAGGTCATTGAAAAGGCTATCCTTGACTTTTTCCAATATTTGTATAAATACTGCCTTAATCTGTGATTCTGTAATACAAAGGCCAGACTGTTGGAAAACTGAAACTTGATTTCAAATTCTGAAGTTTGTGTCAAATTTCTAAAAATTTCTAGCTATTTTATTACCTCAGTTAATTCATTATTGATTTGTAGCACCTCACTGCTTTGGAATTGTCAGGGGTTATGTAGCTGATGTTTAGTGAATAAACCAGTGCGTTGTCTCATACTGGGAGCTCTCCTAAAGTTCACAGGTTCACAGGTTATTCTGAGTTGGAAGGGACACACAGGATCATCTAGTCCAACTCCCAAACGAACGTCCACACAGGGATCAGGACCACAAACGTGGAACCACAGGCAACACACTGCATCCATCCAAGCCTGCCACCATCTAGACCATGTCACTGAGCACCTCCTCGAGTCTTCTCTTAAACACCTCGAGGGACAGTGACTCCACCACCTCCCTGGGCAGACCATTCCACTGAGAGATCACTCTCTCTGGGAAAAAGCTCTTCCTAACATCCATTCTAAGCTTCCCTTGGCATAGTTTAGGGCTATGACCTCTTGTTCTGGTGTCGTTGCAGAGTTCCATCCACTGTTTAATCTGACCCTCATGCATAAGTTTCAGATTTGCAAAAAATGGCCTATATGTGAATATTTGTGAATACTTTGTACTTAAAAATGCTTTCAATCTCAAAGAATGTAGCCATAAAGTTTATTTCTCATATAAATACAATTTTCTTTGGAAGTCAGCAATTTAATTAACAACAGTCAAGTAGCAAATAAAAAAACATTTTAAGAACAGGAATTATAGTTGCTATCTTTACGTGGGAAGATTAGTCTGGGGTTTTACTCTTAATTTTCCTTCTTTTAATTTATGTCAATGGAAATAATTTTTCTTTAATTCAAAATAGTTTGGACTTCTAAAAGGCAGTATTTGGACTTCTACCTAACGAATTGGCAAGTAGATACAGATAAACCCCCTCCATTGCGAGGAAAGGGACAGGCCAAAGGCGTTATGAAACATTAAACTCTCAAAGAACTGCAGGTCGTTAATATGCATGCAGGCCACGCCCATTGCTCCACTCCCCGGAACTCCGAGGCGCTCCGGACAATTCCTTGCTCCTTCCTGTAGTCTGTCTCGGCACAGGCGAGCAAAAGGAACTATTTCTGACTGGCTGCTGTGACCGCAGCCCAAACCCCGCGCTGCTCCCCACCAGCCCCCCGGCC
>WEKX01001809.1:13158-26384 GCA_013390025.1 Pitta sordida | reverse complement strand
CCTCTGAGCCTCCTCTTCTCCAGACTGAACAGTCCCAGTTCCTGTAGTCACTCCTCATAGGGCCTGCCCTCCAGTCCCTTCACCATCCTCGTTGCCCTTCTCTGCACCCTCTCAAGCAGCTCAACATCCCTTTTAAACTGGGGAGCCCAGAACTGCACGCAGTACTCAAGATGGGGTCTGACCAGCGCTGTGTACAGGGGGAGGACAACCTCCCTGGATCGACTGACCACACTGTTCCTGATGCAGGCCAGGATGCCATTGGCCTTCTTAGCCACCTGAGCACACTGCTGGCTCATATTGAGTTTCCTATCAATCAGTACACCTAAGTCTCTCTCCACTTCACTAGTCTCGAGCCACTCCTCCCCCAGCCGATAGCGGTGCATGGGGTTGTTATGGCCAAAGTGAAGAACCCGGCACTTAGTAGGTCATTTGTAAGACAAGTGAGATTCTGTGTCTACTAATTACTTTGGGCAGGTCATATATGTGTGTCTATCTGACAGGAGTTAAAGTCAGGTCACTGTGAGGAGCTCTTGAAATTCCAGCCCTCTCTTACTTGCGTTGGATGTCTGCTAAACATTTATAGGATTGAATCAATAAACTTTCAGTTCCTTTTTGTTCACATCACAGCTTATAATGACATTTACAGAAGCTGAAAGGTCACTTGATTTCTCTTTATGTTTTGGAGAGAAAAATGCAGAATTATGAGGTTATATATTTCCAGAGATGAGAAGGTAAGAAAGTATTAATAACAAATAAACTTTGCCAGTTACCTTTAGGTCATATCCTCCTTGCATTATTCTAAATCTATTTTAATTATATTTTTAAAAATCCTGTAGTCTTGGATCCAAGATGAAATACTGGTGAAATACTGGTTTATGCACAGATAACTATTTTATCTGTGCATAAACCGAGACACTATTAAGTTAACTAATCGGCCACTGGGCACCAAAATCTGACTTTTAATATTTTATCACAAAAGTTTTCATTGCTTTCCATGTTCTTTCCATTTATGCCGCCCTCTCTTTATTCTTCATTCTATAAGAATTTTTATGAGTAGCTCCCAAGAATGTTGTTAGGAATTACAAGAATAATTCTCATGCAATAGGATGAAAACATAACCTCATTATCCTCCAAAATAAACAATGTAAAATAATCTGTTAATAGCAGGTGTAATAATGACAAGTTGTGGCTCTGAAAGGTAGGAGTAAAATTTTATGACTACCGAGAAGAATGTTTTAAAGTACCACTCTGATTTACTCACAGCCATATGTTTAACTAATTAACATAAACTGTATATTTAAGAGAAAATTGTTCATTTTTTCTAAGCTAAATATTTAAATCTAGTGTAATTCAGGTCTAATAATTGCTGGCCTCATTAAAGAATAGCATAATAATTTCCTGGTAAATTGCCTTCTCACACTCTATATAATCTTTCTGTAACATATAATGAGTCATACAAATGCACTCTGAAATACATAAATGGCATCACGACCATCAGGCCTTACTATGTCTAAATGCCACATTTAGATTTTATTACTTTGATACAAATCAAAGTAAGCAATTCTTATAAAAACAACCAAATATCTGCATTATTTCTTTTAGCAATGACTATCATAGTGTAAAGATTATGGTCTGTTAATTTTTGATCAGGAATTAATACGCATGGGTTGATAAGACATGTAGTTCTTTACTACATGTGTTAAAAATGCTTTAACATGCACAGAATTATAATTCATCCTTTTGTTTTGTTTTAAGACATAAGAATCAGAAGTCTGAAAGTAAAGCTAAGTTCCGATATTTACTTGCTGGTAGAGAAGTTCTAATTTTTTACTGCAGATAAACAGAGAGGACATTTGAAGGACAGAGAATGTTCAGATGGCAACCAATAATAGTAGGAATACTACTTTACTAAAGGATACTGCTTTCAGTTGGAAATAAGAGAGTTCAAATCTTTTATGAGCAGATAACAGCACAGCACAGACATTCAGTGACAGTAAAGATAATTCTGCTCTTGTCACTTCAGTAATATAAACTGTGGTAACTTAAAAAGACTAAGGCATAAAATATACATTAGACAAGTCCATCAGGCTGAATTAATTCCGACTTTTTGTTTCTTCACCATTTCTGGCACCTTTCCAGTCATCTTAAATTCCTTGGTGATGTCAGGAGCTGATCAAAAGATCTATTGTATCATTTGTTCTCACATATATGTATTTATGCATACATGTATATTCGTCGTATTTGGAACGAGGATATGTAAAAGCACAAAAGCAAAAGATTCTCTGGGAATTCATGGTTTCCTGCAATCTCGGCTGTAAAATGGGCATTAACACAACTGTTTAATTAACTACTACATACATTTATATTATTCAGCCTGGAAAGGAGAAAAGCAGAAACACAACCTGAATCTTCTGGCCTTAGAAGAAAATGAAAGTCTTTCTCAGAAGGGCTGGGTGAGAGTTGCAGCTGTTAAAGGAACAGGGAAATAATTCTCTGTCATTTAAAACTCTTTTCATGTGAGCAAACAAGCATGGACAGAGATATGAGTCCATTGTCTGTTGGATCTGGTGTAAAGAGTAAATAATCTGATGAATGAATGTTTTGAACATATAATGTATTTACGTTTTTACTTACCATAGAGAATGTTGCCATTTCTTAGCTGCACCTGCTTGACTTGTTGAATAAAGACCAACGCTGTCCCTAGCAGCAGCAATTGAAATACTTGCCTCCTGTGTGGTTGCTACTCAAACAATAAATGAACTACAGTTGCATTTGTGAAGAAAGGAACATTTATATCAGGAAATATTCAAAGAAACACAACAGCATCCAGAACTGGAAAGGACGTGTGTGAATTTTTACAATAGGATTAGATTTATAGTGAAATGCTGTTAACTTTAAAGCTGTGGCTTTATCTGTTGTGTTGATTTTAGTATTATTGAGCCACAGTTTGTCTATCTCAATGTTAAAAACAATGTCAATAGATCTTGAAGCATTCTAATATATTGTCACATAGCTGGAATAAGCAGCATTTAGATCAGGAAGACTGTTAACAATGGGATGAATGTAACGGTGAGAAAGAGTACTGCTTTTACCATCACTGATGGGATAAATGTCAGTTACTAATACTTTGAGACAAATTCAATTATCAGTTCTAAACAAAACTCCACTGAAGGTACATGTTGAAAATTGGAGTTGAAAACCTGAAAAAAAAATCTGACTTTCTTTATAGCTAAAAAGGTGACTACTCCTTAAAATAATTAATCATATAATTTTTCTTGTAATTTATTACTGCAAGAGCAGAAGCTGAGGTTAAATATATTCATAGAGTGTGCTACTAGAAGAGTAGCATTTTTTCACCTCTTCTGAAGAAGCCAGTTAATATTAACATTGATTTACATTTGAGATTTGTGTTGCAATTGTAGATCAGATATAAAATAGATACAATAGAATTTTAATTCTATTTTAACAAGAAGAATCATTGCAATGATGATCAATCCTACTTTTATTTACTACTTAATTCTTGCCTTCATAAGACACCCACAACTTTATGAGGAGAGAAGGAAGAAGACATCTTTCTAAACATTAATCTTTAGAAACACATAAACTCATTTTTTTAACAAATATTGAGAGTTTACTGAATTTTGCTGAGTTTTAGGTTATGTTAAACCCAACAATATTAATATATCTAGATTAGGTGGTCATATCTTTCTTGGTATACCAAAGCTTCCAACTCTTCCTTCTTATTGCCCATACTTCATGCATTAAAATATACACACCTCAACTGGGTTGGTAGATTCATCTTTGTAGCAGGTACATCATCCATTATGCCCTTCTGAGAGGCTTTGGTGCCATCCCTTTCCCCCTTCGATCCTAGTTTAAAGCCCTCTTGATGAGGCTTGCCAACTGGTGACCCTTATTAGACAAATTACCCTTATTAGACAAATGCATCCCACCTGAGTCTAGCAAGCTATGATTAGTAAATATTTCCCTGTGATCAAAGAACTCAAAGTTCTTCTGGTCACACCAATCCTTTAGCCATTTATTAATAGTAAGGACTCTCCTATGTGTATCATTGTTCATCCCTGCTATTACAGGGATCAAGCAGAACACTATCTGCATACCTGCCTCGTCAATAAGTTCACCAAGTTCCCTGAACTCCCTTTTACTTTTTTAATTCCCTTCACAGTAGCGTCATCACTGCCAGCCTGAACCAATAACAATGGGGTGTAGACCCAAGATTTAATAAGTTCAGGTACCGTCTCGGTGATATCCTGAACCCGAACCCCTGGGAGACAGCAGACATCCCTGTGGGATGGATCTGGTCTGCACACGGGGTCTTCTGTTCCCTTTAAGAGTGAGTCTCCTATGACCACCACCACCCTTCTCTTCTTTTTAATACTAGGGGTTTTGACTACTTTTTGATTATTGCTGCTCTTAGGGGGTTCCCTAGCTAGAATGATTTCCTCTTCCTCATCATCTTGATCTGCAAATCCAGTGCCCCAAACTTGTTCTCCAATGGCAGATGGAAGGGTGGCATCTGGAATGGGGGAGGGGATAGAAGGTGTTTCTGCTACCCCCTCGATAACAGACCTGCTCCCAATCCTACAACAGAAGTACTCATCTTTTTCACTGCTGAATATATATTCAAAGGCATTTATCAGGAGAAAAAAAGGTGGTTGGGAAAAAAATTACTTCTTAATTGAAAAAAAAAAAAAACATATTAAAAAAAGTTTTCAAATGTGCTTGTGAACATATCTATATATATACACACACCCCTCTATATGTTATAAATCAAAATTGTCTTCAATTCCTTTATCATTTACCATAATATTAACATACTGTTATATAGATATCACACCTATATGCTCCTTAGTGTAATGTAATATTAATATCCTGCTGTGTATCCAAAGTTAGACTAACAAAAAAAAAAACACTAAGGAAATCAGCCAGAAACAGTAGTTCTGAGTCTTTTGAGGAGCAGTAGGATGCCAAACCGCACACTGGTATACCTTGGGCTAGCAAAGTTTATTTTTTTCCAGACTAAAATTGGAATACAGGTACAAATTAATTTTGAAATGTACAGTTCCAGGGAGCAAAGGGTAAGAAAGACACTGAATACAACTGATGAGAGAGAATGTAGACAGATGCAATCTGCTTACTTCAATATAAAGAAGCAAATAAATGGGTTAAAGGGAATGTAAGAAAGCATTTTTTGGGAAAAGAAAAGCAATGAGCTTATTGTTGGGTGGTTTTATGTTATGTGATGTTTACTGTGAAAATAATACACTTGTACTTTATTCAAAACCTGTCTTCTATTAATTTTAATCACTTTGTTGTTCATAAAATACTGGAGGGGAGGAAAAAAATTAACATATTTGTGAAAAGAGAATCCAATGCATGTTCTTATTTATTTAGTGGTAAAGCTGTGCAGCTGCAGATTTAAGGGAAATGAGGGCAGTCAGATTTACAGTACAGAGGCCTAAGATATATTTGAAGCAGTTTGACATCTGTTAAAGACAAAAATATACAGCTAACTATCTGCAAGTCATGCCTTGTCTGTTGCTATCAAAAAAGAAAAAAAGAGCCAAAACAATTTTTTTCTTGTGAGCAAAGGTAGAATTTAAAAAATAGTTTTGAATAGTGGTGTAGAGACCACTGCTATTACTGTCATTAGTATTGTCAGAATATATGTCTCATGCTGTACTTAGACAGAACTGGGACCTTGTTATGGTTTGGGTATTTTTTTCCTCTGGCAGCAAGGGGGTTAATAGCTTCTGCCTCAGCCTCCCTCACTGCCGTGGTAATCAAGGTCACCTCTGTGAATAACAGATAACATATTTGTGAAGGGGAGAAAAGTACTTAGAAAGTAGATGGCCAGGTCAGGCCATGTGTAAAGAAGCTGAAAGGTATGAAGGCCCCCCTGATGTACTAGAGAAGGGGTAGGAATGTTCTTCCAGGCTTCTCGCTGCTGTTCATGGAACGGACGGACATGGCGTAAGCCTATGGAGTAGAGAGAGAGTAAACAGTGATGCAGAATCCACCTGAGGCCACAACTGAAGATGGAGAATCATGCTGCAACAGCTGCAGATGTTTTGGGAGCCCAGAAACATGGAGCCGGAGCTGAGCTCAGCAGAGATCCTTTGGACAGACATTTTGTGACAGAATTGCATTGTGGGAGGATCTGAACTATGTACTTAAGGATGGGCTCATTATGAAGTAGCAAAGTAGCACTTAAAACACAACATCCTGTGCTGTGACTCTTGGACAACAGAGAATGGAAGAGCTGTTGTCCCTGAGTCAAGATCTCACTTGGGAAAGGGTTGAGAGAGAGAACTTCATGGAAGGGCAGAGAGATGGTTCCTACCCCAGATCTGTGCAGAAATACCAACGTGCCTGGATTTAGCCCTATCCCTGTTCCCCCTTTGTGTCCTGGTGAAAAAAGGGAATATGAGATCTGTTGTAGGAGAAGGAGAGGTGGGGGGAAAAGGTTGCCTTTAAAATGATGCTTCTCACATTAAGCTCTGATCTTGTTAGTTAATAAATAAATCCTTTATATTTCTTACTTGTAGCTTGCCTTGTTTTGCCTGTGATAAGGTTTTTTTCCAGTTTTTCTCCTCCAGGAGAGGTTGTGGGTGAATCTCTGGCATCCAGCCAGGGTCAAAACACGACAGACCTAAACTGCACTCTTCAGTATTTTCATAGCTCAGACAAGACCTTCTCAAGTCTATCAGGATACAATTTGAAGAAGTAAAAGGCAGTAACACTAACCTGTGTTTTTGAAAGTTGTCTTTCCATACTCAAATGTGGAAGATGTTCCAAATGAAACAATGTAACCTTGTAGCAAACTAAATTTCCTGCCTCTTAATTCCAAAGCTTATTGCAATTCAGGCTGACAATCACTTTGTAGATTCACACTAAATAGATATGCAGTGTTGATTGCTGTTTAAGATTTGCTTTCACACCACTGCATAATTCTGGTTAATTCTTTGAAAATATTTTTTTTCATCAGTGCTTTATATATTAAAAGAAATAGAAATGTATTTATTTAAATGCATCTATTAAATCTCACTAGACCAATAATTTATCACATCAGAACAGTGAAAATATTATCTGCAAAAAGAAAGAAGCTCTATAAAAAGGAATAATTTAAAGGGAAAGGAAAAAATCAACCCAAATTTATTCAAGGCATTTTATAAACCATACAAAACACTGGATAGGAAAGGTAAACTTCAACTTTGTCCTAGAATTGAAAGCTCAGCACTTCTGTCAGGACAGTACATGAGAAGGAGGGAGATCAAGGGAATTTGTCTATTTGCATTTACATTAGCTCTTCAGAATCTGTTGTTTTTGTTAAAGTTAGTTGCACTAGCTGAATGACAAAATAATTAATCCTTTCTAGTTCTGGTGAAAAATCTGAGGCCCTATGGACCTTATGACAGTATAATACGTGTAGCAATATCTCTACAATCATACCTCACTAAGTTGTGATTCCACTTTTGCTTTTTCGGTTCTTTGCAGAGGTTTTTTTCAGTAACCCCCCTTGATTCCTTGTGGCGTTTCCCAGTCTGTGCATGTGCAGTACCTCTGCTTCACCAAGGAGTGGCACTGGCACTCCACTCTTGGACGGGATGGCCATGCCCTGTGAGTCGGGGAACAGCCCTCTTGTTTGCTTGGGGACTGCCCACAGTTCCCTACCTTATGAGTGTTGGAGAGGTTACATGGCAGGGAAGGTTTAAAACACGCAGTTTATACTCCTGTGCTGCCACAGCACACCACAGTCCCTCCATGGTGCAGCACAGTCCCGCTCCATGGTGGCAGGCAGCTTTGTGTTGCAGCCCCGTGCCTGCTCTGCAGCAGAAGTCAGTGGTGCCACTATCCTGTGCTGCTCCAGAGCAGGATCCTGTGGCAGGAGGGTTTGGGCATGGTGGCAGCACTGGGCACGGTGGTGGCATGTGTACCCTGGTGCACTGCAGCGAATGCATGGCAAGTGCTGTTTTTGAGCACTGCTGCACCCCCATGTCTAAACTGGAGGTGCAACATCTGTAGTCAACTGTGTTTAAACCTGGCCGCAGTGCAGGAGTGGCAGCATAGCTATGCAGTTCCACCAAGACCCTGAGAAGCACTCTTTCTGTGCACTGCTGAACCCTCCCACGTTTAAACTGGAGATGCAATAGTTGTAGTCATGGCTCAGGCTCCCACTACTGTCACAGTGACAGTGTTAAAGCCCAATCCCCACTGGTGAATGCATTGCAGCCCGCGCGACTGTCCCCAGCTCTTGCCACCAGCATAGCCTGTCCTGATCCACAGGTTCTGCTGCCACTGCAGTATGTAGAACCCAGCCTGGCTATGGTCCAAGAGCTCCTGGGTGGTGTGCAGGGGAGCCGGCCTGGCCAAAGCCTGAGAGCCCCCAGAGTGTGTAGGAGATAGCCTGGGCTGGTCCTAAGACCTAGCGCTGTTCCCAGCCCCACAGCCACCCAGGGACCAATCCCAGCAGTGATGCAGCCACTCCAGGGGCAGAAGAGATTCTGTTCGCTTTTCTGACCTGTCCAAGGGCACAGGGCAACATTGGAAATGCCCTACAGTGCTCTGGGGCTGAGGGGGGTGGGGCAATGGGTGTGGCTTATTTTCATATTCATGATGTGCCTGTCCTCACAGATCAGGGGATTTACGGCAAGTGAGAAAACCCTAACCCCTGTGAATTTTGAGGTATGTATTACTGTAAATATTCTGATTTCTCTTTCAGTGTTTTTCTTCTTTTAGTCCAAACTTAAATTTAAAATTTCCAACCTTGTAATAACTTCTTTTTGAGTGCTAACAGGTATAACAGTGAAACAATAAAAATATAGAGAGAAGAGAGAGGGCAAGGCAATATACTAATAACAAGTACAGTCATACCTCCATACTCATGGGTTTCGGGTCTCTGTGGGTCCATGTGAAACATTAAATCTGCAAATGAGGGTGTGCCATTAATATGCCAAATTATTGCCATAAATATAGCAACTTTGCAACACTGAAACACACTGGGGCCCCTTAGGCCAGCGAGGGCCTTGGAGTCAGAGTTTTCCTTTGAACTGCAGCAGCTATGTCAATCCCTGGGGACAGGAACTCGCCCATCGCATTCCAGGTGCTGCTGCTGCCAGAGCAATTTGCCTGGGGCTATAGATAAGCATATATGCTGGCAAGTCGAGGCTGGCTGCAACAGCCAGAACGGGACTGCATGTTGCTGTGTGTTACAGTTTAAGACTTCCTCAATCCTGGGGCAGGCATGTGGCTGGCCCCAGCGGCCTGTCGTGGTGGAGTGGGATTGCGCCATCCTGTGAAACTCTACACCCCTCCGTGAATCACTGAATAAAAATTGCAGAAAAATTTTACACGAATCACTGAAGATGTGAATATGAAGGCATGAATTACCGAGGTATGACTGTATACATATGTTAAGCAGACTATGTAGATTATACAGTCAGCCCTCTTCCACTTCGTGCCCCCCAGATAGTGGCTTCACATCTTTGCAGCATGATTTTTCAGTGATTAAAGAGGCCTGTTTCGTAACTGCATAGGTGACCTGACATGCATGAATACTCAAATTAAGCATTCATGAATATTCAAATAAACCCCCATGGTGTGCTGCATAGACCATGGGTGCACTGCTCTGCCCTCGTCATACCTGGCCTGAGGCAGCCATGGCTGCTCAGCTCCACTCGAGCACGAGCCATCCCCTGCTCCAAGAGAGGAGGTTGTGTACAGTTGTGAAAGATTTACACACTCTCAGGTTAGACGTGGTTTCTGAGGCTTTCTCAGGGTAGACGTCTACCCCAAGTATGGAGAGACCAGGTCTACCAACCCGGAGAGACAATGCGACAGCAGAGCACGCGGCTCCCAGCACCAGTGTTCCTGGACTAGCAGAAAAAGGGTTTTTCCTGGCGTAGGGTGGCTGCGGGCATGGGGAAGTGCCGACATGAACACTGATACACAGCAGGGCAGTGCTGAAACAGCGCTGGAGCACCAGGGGTGGTGTGAGGGTGCGGGGAAAATTTGCATATTAATGACCTAGAATTCTATGTGGATGGAGGGCTTTGCAGGTAAGGAGTAAGACACGTGATACCGTGGTATTGGAGGGTCGACGGTATATATGTAGGGGCAGGGGAGTAAGAGAGAGGAGAAGGGGAGGAGAATACATCTGTAGCCAAACCTAACAGTAAACTAAACCTAACAGTAAAGCATGAGGATAAAGGGCTTTAGCTGCTGATCTTTCAAGTGAAAAACATTAAGGAAATTCCAAAAAAGTTGAAAAAAGCATGCTAAATCATATCATGAACACAGTGCCTGGACTCATACAGAATGAATTCAAAACATACCATTGGCCTTAGGCAATATTGGTGCCCACTGTGAACCAAACCAGTCTGGTCCTGTATGGAGATCAGTACACGTGAAAATGTTTTTATTCTTGCCATTCAGAATTTTTTCTTCAGGCAATAAGGAAGAAAATACTGTCTGTATTTCAAAAATATGAAGTAAGCCTCAAGGCCAAAATGTCACCTTCAGCCTTTTTAAACTTTCTGTGAGTACTTTAAAAAAAAAGTTTTTGTTTGATTTGCAGCCATGTGTTCTGACACAGCATGATAGCACTGTATTTAGTGATTATTATGTCATTTGATCTTCTTGGAGATCTCAGTATGTGCAAGAAGTTAAGACAGATTAATTCCAAGATTCCAGTTGATCTTAGTTTAGTCAGCCCATACCTTAAGGATTTTTATGGACCTGTGATGGCCAAAAAAATGTTCTAAATTTTCCTGTCTCCCCTAACTCATCTTTCCAACCATACTACTGTGCCAAGAACCACCAGTATCTTTGCCCTTATCCCCGTTCTCACCCAATTTAATATAATGATATAATATGAGGAAGGTATCAGAAATATTCAGGACAATTACTTTGGGTATTTGAAAGTAAGGCAGCAAAAATACTTGCAGTAAAACTATGATTTGTCCCTTCATGTTTCTATCAAAAATAACCTTTCTGTGGTGAAATGATTTGTTCTGATTTGAGTAAAAGATACTGATATTCCAGGATGGCTAGTCTTTCACAAAACAGCTAACAAGGATAGGAAAACATTGAATTCTGGAGGCTATATTTTACTTACAATGATAATTGCTCAAGAAATCTAGAACATATCTTTGTATAGGAATATGGTATTTTATTCTTAAAATTTAAAAATCTGAAAAATCAAATATGGGTCAGTGGGGGAAGAAACAATATGAGCGGTGTAGTAATACAATATTATTTTTTCTAATCATGGGTAGTTTGGTTTTCACTTTAAAATAAAGCATCTATACAGTGAAGAATAAATTTGCACTGTTGTTTCCTGGGTTAGAATATGATTACAGAAGATCAGGATTAGTAGGATAAAAAGGAAAATAGATCTTGCCAAACCATCTGTTCTCTGACCACTAGGACAAAATGTCAACGTTGTTGAAATGAAATGATATTCCTTTATAAAATTATTGGCAGTGGCCTCGAAAGAATTAACACTTTAAAGTAGACATTGAGGGTTTCATGATTACATCATCTTTTCTTAAGAAGTAATAACATAACAATCTTGCTCTGGGGATTAGGATAGAGCTAAAAGCAAACAAGAAAATGTTAGAGTTTGCACTTTTCTAATACTTCATGCCATTTCTTTATTTTATGTTTAAGTCTGTGGCTTCTTGCCACATGGAAAAAGAAATACAGTAGTTCTCAGTAGCTTGAGAGCTATGAGAATACACACTATCTATTGCAGAGCAGTCAAAGTGACAAGAAAGTTTTAGCTAGCCAGAGGGTGAAAGGGTAGGAAGGGGACAGTAAGAAGATCATGAATTAAAGAACATATGAGGGGAGAAAAAAATGGTAGAAAGGTTAATGCAAGTTCAGCACAGTGACAGAAATCCAGTCAAGAGGCTAAAGAGTGAGTTCACTAGCAAATAATGAAATCCAGTAGCAAGATAGGCAATAAAATGAAACTTAGAGATTAGAAACCAAGAGATATTGTGCTATCCAAAACATTTGGGAAGGTAACTAGATAGCCAGCTGAGCCGGTGCTATTTAAGATGATCAGTCAGATATAGTGGAGTCAAACCTTAAGAGAATGGTAAGAAGAAACATGTGAGGCATCAGAGATCTATAAAACTGATTCTGACAGACTGGCAAACCAGGTAGTCACGTAGAAGAGCAAAATATTAAGGACAGCAAATAGTTTAGTGACCATTTATTGTTCCAGTGGAGATTCATCTGCATGAATGTTTTCCAAATTGCCTGTGACAGCAAAAATGTAAAGCAGGTGCTGCTGGTTTCAGCCAGATATCATTACTAAAAAGTGGAGATTAGTTTTTCTGAAATGAGGGGGGAAATGCTGAAATGTCTCATCAAAACTAAAAATGAGAATTATGGAAATTATTTCCCCAAATCCATTTTGTATTTTAAAGCTGTAGTTCCCACTGCGTGGTGTGGTTAGTTATTTGTTTACATAAGCTATTCTGATGCTAGATCATATTGCTTCTGGAAAGACTTATGCTTGTCCAAGTCTGTTGTTCTCTCATAAATGCAGCCATCCTCAACACACTTCCAACATTCAGTGACCTTGGTATCAGATCAGTCCAGGCTCAATTACAGCATTTAGGTTTTCGCATCATGTAATATGTAAAAAAATCTGCTCTATCCAAAGGTTGCTCCTTTGGAATTTTCATATCACAGTATCACAGAATTAGCAAGGTTGGAAGAGACCTTGGAGATCATTAAGTCCAACTTGTAACCCAACACCAACCCATTGTCTAAACCATGGCACTACCCACAGGACCATCCAGTCCAACTCCCCAGCTACTAGACAATGTCACTGAGCTCCTCATTGAGTCTTCTCTTAAACACCTCCAGGGATGGTGACTCCACCACCTCCCTGGGCAGATCATGCCACTGAGAGATCACTCTCTCTGGGAAAAACCTCTTCCTAACATTCAGTCTAAACCTCCCCTGGCATAGCTTAAGGCCGCATCCTCTTCTTCTGGTGTCATCAGCATGAGAGAACAGATCCACACCCACCTGGCTGCAACGCCCCTCAGGTAGTTGTAAACAGCAATTAGGTCACCTCTGAGCCTCCTCTTCTCCAGGATGAACAACCCCAGTTCCCATAGCCGCTCCCCATAAGGCTTGTCTTCCAGTCTTTTCACCATCCTTGTTGCCCTTCTCTGGACCCTCTC
>WEKX01001809.1:832-12656 GCA_013390025.1 Pitta sordida | reverse complement strand
GGCTGGGGAAGGAGTGGCTTAAGAGTAGTGAGCTGCTTGAGAGGGTCCAGAGAAGGGCGACAAGAATGGTGGAAGGACTGGAGAACAAGCCCTATGGGGAGCTACTGCAGGAACTGGGGTTGTTCGTCCTGGAGAAGAGGAGGCTCAGAGGCGATCTCATTGCTCTTTACAACTACCTGCGGGGACGTTGCCACCAGGTGGGTGTGGACCTCTTCTTTCAGGCTGGCGACACCAGAACGAGAGGACATGGCCTCAAGATATGCCAGGGCAGGTTTAGACTGAATGTCAGGAAGAGGTTTTTCACAGAGAGAGTGATCGCTCATTGGAATGGACTGCCTAGGGAGGTGGTGGAGCCACCATCCCTGGAGGTGTTTAAGAGAAGACTCGATGAGGAGCTTAGTGACATGGTCTAGCTGGGGTTGTTGGGCTGGATGGTCCTGTGGGTCCATCCTGGCTCAGAGTGGCCTGTTAGCCTGTGAGGGAACTAGGTTTATGTTCACCACTCTGGAGTGTGCGTTCGATCTCTGTACGGGCGTTAGATGGTGACTTGATCTAGATGATCCTTGTGGGTCCCTTCCAATTCGTAGTATTCTGTGATTCTGTGATTCTGTGATTATCTTGTACTTTGTCTTTAAAGAAGCAAACTAACCAGGAATACACAAAGGCATCTGTTAGGATAACATTTTTTTGTCAAGACACCTACACTGATCATGTTCATCAAATGGATTCTCATCACAAATCTTTGAGGGGTTTTATGAATAATTACCTCTTTAAGTTACATCTGCTCTCCTGTCCTACAGTTTACACAATTAAGTAAACATGAAACAGACTCTCTTAAAAGAAGAAAACACATTATTTTGAGGAAAAAGTAATAAAGGAACTGCAGCTCTATCTTTCCTAAAGACTGTAAGTTTTATGCACAAAGGGAAAGCAAATGCTTCAGCGCTGCTATAATGACCTTAAACATTGTTTCTTATATTGCGATTACTGCTATTCTCAAACACTGTCCTTTGGTTCCATGCTGTAGAGTAAAAGAAAAGAAGATAAATAACTAATTTCTGAATACTTTACTACCGTATGTTCAAAATTGAAAAGGTAAATATATGTACAATTTTTTATGTCTTTTCTGGTGCTTTACATGTTTTAGTTCTCCTCAGAATTGATCTTTCATTAAAGAAGATCAATATTATATAACAAATATAGTTTAAAAGGATAAAGGTTTATGTAAAATTTAGACAATATGGTAAATTAAGAGTAGGAAAAGAACTATGGGGAATGGATAGTTGATGAGAGAAATTAATAAGATCTGTATTTTTATATACATTGCAATAATATAACAGCAATAACTGAGAATAAACTAAGAATATTAAGTGCAAACCCAAGAAGATCATAATATTCTATGAAAAGATCATTGAAGATTTTTCCCTCCTCTTTTTCCCTCAAACAAGAAGGCTGCATGCTGAAGCTTATTGCATGCAGACATTTTTTTTCTAAATTATGTGATTTTTATATACATTGATGTGCATAGTGTGTTAATATTGCCTGTCCTGAAAAGAAGGAGGGAACTTTTTTCCATCCATCAGATCAACTGCAACACCACTGTGTTTCATTACATAAGAAGAGGTTTCTCTGAGTAAGAGAAATTATCTGATACCAGCTTCAGTGCTTTAAGTATGTCTAAGTGTTTTACTAATTTTTATGAACGATGAACTAATTTTAATAAATTTTTCCCCTTCCTCTTTTCAGATCTTTACCATTGGCAAATGTGTAAGTTTATTTCTAATTCAATTTGCCCTAAGCAAGAGGTCGCTTTTAATGAGAAATTATGTCAAAGGTCCTATCATAGGTGCTGTTAACAAGCCTTGTGGGTATTTTACATCCGAGAGACTGGTATAAATACTGCTGGCTTCTGAAAAAGCATTTCTGGTGACATGCATCCTGGCCAGGTTCCCTGTGAAACAAGTTGGAGTGATTCTGCCCACTCAAGGAGAGAAAGCATTGTTGATTGTAAGCTGCAATTTGCTGATTTTGCAGAAGTTCTCTGCTTTGGCTGCTTTTATGGTAGCAAATGAGGATGCTCCTGTTAACATTCACATAACTAGGCTAATGGTCCATGAGCAGAGAAACATAACCCAATAGAACATGAATCACATCAAACCCAGGAAAAATCCCATGCAACAAGTGTTGCCAACTGCAATATGTAATGACTAATAGTCAAAGATACTGGCCTAAACAAGATAATTTATCAGAAACCACAAAATAATCCTTAAAAAGCTTTAAAAAACCCCCCAACAACAAACATTCTGCCTGAAATTCATGGGCCTTGAAATGACATAAAGAAAAAAAAAAGAAAAGTTAAACCCAAAACACAGATCCAAAGACATCTAATGGAGAGCACAAATAACAAACACAGATATCAAAACCAGTAGTGAGATCTGCATACAAATTTAGACCCCAAGCTCTTAGTTATTTTTTTAATTTGGATAATAAGACAGATGGCAACATTCTGAGCATGTGCGGGTTGGGAAAATAGCTATGGTATACTTATAATAAAATCTATCTCCCTGAGAAGTCATCAAAATGACTTCAAGCACAATATCATCTCTAGTAGAAACAGATCTACCTAAACAGAGAGGTTGTAAGCTGCTACTGCTATTCTTCGGTTATCAAAAAATGTCATAAAAAATTTGAGTCAGTACTGCAAGTTAAAAACCGTATCTGTAGTTACGTAAAAACTAGGACAATATATCTAACAACACTGAAATGATTTGAGGACTTAGAAATTCAATCCCTTCTCTCATACCCAGCAGCCCTTTTCCAGTTCATGGCTAGCTCTTTCCCCTTCTTTTCAGTCCCACAATTCTTATACAAACAGGACCACTGAAACCAAGGTTTTGCTCTTAGAAAAGCACATATAGTTTTCTAGGCAGTATGTCTACAAAACCCTCTGTGCAAAACCTCCCTCTCCTCCTCTTTTCCACCACTCCCCATATTCTCTGTCCCCAGGGATAGCATTACTCTCCTTCCCACACTTAATCATAAAGAGCCTGAACACAAACATAATTGGGAAATGCTAATATCAGCGTCCTTAAATTGAAATAGACTTAGAAATTTAGAAATTTTAGTGAAATAGCTAGAAGATTTGGATTTAGAAGAATTAGTAGGTGTTAGAGGCATTTACCAAGGCTGAAAGTTAAGGTTGAATATTTAAGGCAAATTTGCTCGTTTCTCAGCATGAAACTGTAAACAGAATGGGGACTTAGTCAAAATACAGAGCGATGGAATGTGAAAGATCAGAGGCTTAAAACAAAGTGCTGAAGGAATGCATATTCATGAGGTTATTTGCATATGTAATGGGCAGATATGTAAATACAGGTCACAAACCTGAGGAGGGACATTTTGGTGCCTGGGAGGTCTAGGGGACACTTTGCTGTTTGAAGTGTTTTTTCCCAGCTCCTGAGGCAAAAAAACCCCTCCTGTAGCTTGCAAGCAAACTCTGAGTCCAGAACTGATTTGTCTTAAATCAGAAAGAAGAATCTTATCTGAGAAAAATCTTTGTGCACCTTATTTCTGTCATTCCAATTAATTTAATACAGCAATCCAGCAATCCCTGACTACTTCATGGTTCACCATTTGCAGGTTCAATACATTGTGGTTCCCCCCCTCCCCTTTACCATCTTTACTGTATTCACCATATTTACCTCTACTTTGTGCATTTATCTCAGCATCTTTCAGGAACTGCCTCCCCACAATATTCAAGGGACTACTGTACTACTTTATCAGCAATTGAGCTCATATACAATATTTAAACTCCTATGTAATAATGCATTTACATTTTTGCTGCTGCAAATCTGTTGTTTCCCATTCTGCCTTAATTAACTACAAGCCCAACTCACTGCTTTCCAGCTCTTTCATGCTTTGCGTCCTTTGAAAATGGTAGGTTGGTCTTCACCTTTAAGTGATACAAAATCACATTATGGAATATATGGCAAGTCTTAATCGATGATGATCTAAATATAAGCTTTTATAAGCTTTTGGTTTTGAAACAACATTAATCTAATTCTGATTTTTGTCTTTAAAATGTCTAAAAAGAGAAACTACCAAAACTCTATTATTGTCAGTTGCAACACATCTCAGAGTGTCTTATTTACTCCAGATTAATCATTAGATATGTGAAAACTCAAAGGAACATTAACCTTCAGATAGTTTCTTTAAACTTCAAATATTTATCATTAGGCAAGAGAGCAGGAGGGAAAAACATGGTTTCTACAAAACACTATCCCATTATTTTTTTATATTGTTAATTTATCTGTAAAACTTAAACCAAAAAACTCCCACTTCATAGACATAGTGACATTTTGGATCATTTCCCTGATGAAAACATTATTGTCCCCAAAATTCACTTTTGCTTCTTTCCTAGCAGTCTGTCTCTTTACATACCAATATTCTTTATCAGACAATATAGTTCACTCTAATTGCAACATCATCAACCACAGCATGCTTTTTCATTAAATCTCAAAGCAGATTTTCATTAAATGCTAGGCTTTATTTCTTTCACAGATATGGTCGGGTCTCCTATAGCATGGTAGCGCGGGTCTTCCCCCCTCTGCACAAAGCCCTCCTTCTGCATTGATTGGCAGCTCATTAATATGCAAATTTTCCCCGCACCCTTACATGCCCCCCGGTGCTGTTTTGCACTGTCATGTTGTGTGTTGGTGTTGTGTTTCCCAGCGCCCGCAGCCACCCCAAGCCGGGACAAATCCCTTTTCCACTGAGCCGGGGACACTGGTGCAGGGGAGCCACCCATGCCGCTGTCCTGCTGTCTCTCTAGCTGGGTAGATGTGGTCTCTCCATAGTCAGGGTAAACAAGTACGTCTCGGAGAGTCATTCAAGAAAGTCTCAGACCACATCTAAGCTGAGAGTGTTTAAATCTTACATAATTACACGAAGCCTCCTTTCTTGGAGTGGGGCAGGCACTCAGCTCTGCCTGGAGTGGAGCTGCTGCTGCCGCACCTGCCCTGCCTGCCCCACCCAGGAGCCAAGGGGCTGCCCCGACCCTGGACAGACTGGGAGCTGGGGAGCTGCCACCACCCTGGCTGGGCCAGGAGCCGAGGGGTTGCCGTGGAAGCGGAGGGGCTGCTGCCATGCCTGCTTCGCCAGGGGCGGAGCTGCTGCCACCCCGGCTGGACTGGGAGCCAGGGAGCCATGGCAGCCCCAGCTGGACTGGAAGCCGGGGGGCCGCCACCATGCCTGCTCCACTGAGGGCAGAGCTGCTGCGGCAGCTGTGTGGGTTGAGTTGCATATTCATGCTGCCTAATTGAATATTTATGCATGCCAGGTCACGCATACACAGTTGTGAAAACAAAGCCTCCTTCATTGATCAAAAATCATGCCACTAAGATGTGAAGCCGCAATATGAGGGGCGCGAAGTGGAAGAGGACCAACTGTATTTGTAAAAACCTGTGATCTTGCTGTCTAATTTAATGGCAACATATTTTCCTTTTCCTGCATGTGAGAAAAGATTTTGTTTGGTTTAATTTTTTTTATTAAGGTTTAATTTGTACCCCCTGAGGTTTGTATTTCATTTGGAATAATGATATACTTGCACACAAACCTCAGTAGTAGCTGATAGACATACAAACCATACATCTACCACAGACCCTATCTCAGTTAGTAATTCTTTTACTGATCACTGTATTCTTTGAGTTTGAAAATCAGCGTTTGTATTGAAGAATTTATATGCTTTTGTTCAAAGACCTCAACAGAAAATACATGTGCTATTTCAGGATCCCTGGAAGAAAAACCTAGCACAAGATCGGGGCAAAAGCTTGACCATTAAGAACTAGCTAATATGAGAAGCAATACTGCTTTTCTGGTGCTCACTTTAATTCTAGGCTTGTTGAGCTTTAGAGGGCAACAAATCCTTCTGGATTTCTCACAGTTGTCACAAGAAAAACTATTGTGTATCTCCCAGCTCTTGCAATAAAATATTTATCAGATTTCCCTGTTAGATTTAATTGTCTTTCATTCTTTACCAAAGTACTGTGACTATAAATTCAGTCAAACATTTTTCTATTTGTAAGGGTAAACAGAGACACTACTTTTCTTCTTAAGAATAAGATCTAATTCAGTCAAAGCTTTTAAAGAAAATCTTAATTGAGATCCTGGTGAGGATAAAGAAGAATAAGACACACAAAAGTTGAAAATTAATTTCAGTTACTTTAATATCATGATTTAAAAAGACCCGCCTCAGTAGCTACCAAACTTTGCAGACTTGTAAGTAGAGTCAACCATCTCTACTTCACGGTTCCCCATTCGCGAATTCACTTCTTTGCAGTATGATTTTTCCATGATTGAGAAGGTCCACTTCACAGAGCATTCACAACTGCGTCTGCGCAAACTGACACTCATGAATATTCAAAGTAGACAATCATGAGTATGCAAATTTTCCCCCACCCCCCCACTGCACAGACTGCAGCGCAGTGCTCTGCGAGACCACCCTGCACCAGACTCATGGCTTGGAGCACCAGGATGCAGTTGTGCCCACCCATGGCATCCTGGACTCGTGGCTTGGGGCTCCCAGGCACAGCTGCGCCTGCCTGCCCTGCACTGGACTTGTGGCTCAGAGCTCATGGGCGTGGCTGTTTCCACCCACACCACGCTGGCACTAGAAAAGCTGTTTTTGTTGAGGGTTATTGGGGCAGTGGTGGAACTCTGCTCTGATATCAGTCATATATCCATTGGGAGTTGCTGGTGTCACCGTCTGTGCCGTGATTGGTGGCGGCACACACAACCTACTCAGGCAGTGCCACCCAGAAAGAGCGAAGCCGGCGAGACAGTGTCCCTGTCCTATCAGGACCCTCAGAGTGTATTCTTGGCCACAGTGCCTGTGCCTTTCCTATGGTGACTGTGTCTGTGCCTGTGCCTTTCCTATGGTGACGGGCTGTTGCAGGATCTGGCCAGGCACAGCCAGCCACTTGCCCTCACTTCTGCCCGAGCGGGAGTGCTTGGCCAGCGGGGCCCTGGTGCGAGGGCTGAGCACGGTGCAAGCTGTGTTTAAAGATGAGCTCGTGGGGTCATGGAGGTGCGGAGGTCCTCCCCTATCCATCCCGGGGATGTTTTACACAGTTATGTAAGATTCACACATTCTCAGACTAGACATAGTGTCCAAGACTTTCTTGGGGTAGACGTGGTGAAACAAGGTCTACCTACCTGGAGAGATGCTAGGACAGCTGGTGGCTCACTGCACCAGCGTCCCTGGCTGAACAGAAAAGGGTTTTTTCCTGGCACATGGTGGCCGTGAACCCTTGGAAGTGTTGACACAAACACTGACACCACAGCAGAGTGGTGCCAAAACAGCGGCGGACTGTGGCAGGACTTGTGGTCCCGTGATAAATGAAGATCGGTTGTATCTTTGGGGCCATAAATTTTATTTTATAGTATAATTCATATGTTATCTTTTTGCCTGTTAAGAAGAAAGAAATTCTACTGCAGACTGAACTACCTGAGTCATAGTTAAAAATCTTCACAAATTAGGAAAGGACATGCTTCTCTATGTGTGCTTCTGTTTACATAGATGAGCACACTACTCATGAAGTGTTGGTTAGGATGCTTTGGAAGCAAGATATATGTATTATGTCCCTGTCAAGATCTCTTAACTGAATAAACTTATATGCAAATTTATGGAGGGAAAAGTTAAGAGACAACAACAACACTACATCTGACAATTAATTTTTGAAAGATAGTTTCAATAGAAGTTGGAAAAAGGGGCCTCCACTTTTTCAAGATACCAGGAGATCAGTATTTCTTTCAGTAGGTAAGAGTGTTTCTTTCTTCAGCACCTATTATATAAACACACAAACGTATATATATATAAATATATGTATGTATATACACATATATAATAAAAATAAGATGAGTTGTCAAATAAGCATTCTGGATTAAAAAAGCAGGAAATTATTTAAGTACACCACCTCTTGACAAAATATGTGCTACTCCTTTAAGCCCTGCTCTGTTGATTTCAAGAGATTTTTTAAGTACTTCTATAACTATTTCTGTAAATTTGAGATTAAGGCGGAACTTTTTCACAGAGAGGGTGATCTCTCAGTGGAATGGGCTGCCCAAGGAGGTGGTGGAGTCACCGTCCCTAGAGGTGTTTAAGAAAAGGTTGGATGAAGTTCTTGGTGGCATGACCTAGATATTAGGGTAGTGTGTTATAAGTAGGATGATGTGTTGGTAGTAGGATGGCAACAGGTCAGGTTAGGTAACAGGTTTGACTAGATTAGATTAGGTAACAGGTGATAGGTTGGACTTGATGATCTCTATGGTCTTTTCCAACCTTACTGATTCTGTGATTCAGTGATTCTATGTTTCTTTATGAAGTATATTATTTTTATATTGCAATATATTTACTAAATGTGATTTTCAAGTCTGGAAAAGCCAGTTGTTTGTGACCATCATAGGAAGGAGGGCTGAAACATACAGTTATATATGTACACTACTCATTCCATGTACAAAATCACAGGACAGCTGCGATGCTAGGATCTTCTAACTTTCCACTCTATGCTGTTTTCATGCTCATGCTGAGTTATGTTGTGCCTCCCTTTTTAACTTCGGGTGTAATCAGAACCAACCCTTCCCCTAGAAATACAACTGTAAAAGATGATGATGCACAATAGCATGTGAATTCTCTATAAAAAGTGGGAAGAGGGACTTTTTATATTAGTAGATAGTGACAGGATAAAGAGCAATGGTTTTAAACCGAAAGAGGATGGGTTTAGATTAAATTTTAGGTAGAAATTATTTACTCAGAGGCTGGTAAAACACTGTAATAGGTTTACAAGAGAAGCTGTGAATACTTAATCCCTGGAAGCATTCAAAGCCAGGCTGGATGAAACCCTGAGTAACTGGAACTAATGAATGGCATCCCTACCCATGGCAAGCAGGTTGGAACGAGATGGTCTTTAAGATCCCTTTCAACTCTAATAATTCCATATGATTCTATCTCTGAAGCAATAGCTACCTCTCAAACAAATTTTGGCAGCCTGATGGTCAATTCAACTCTTAAATAAACTGGCTGTAATCTCCCACTAGCAGGGTTATCTTACCTCCCCCGAGACTGTCCCAGCCACGAGACTGTAGTAGTTCTGAAGACAAGATGAAGGAGAGGATTTGTCTCCTTATGAAGAAAAATCGTGTTTGCTATTTTATGTGATATATTTTCTCTGAATTATATCACCCTGAGTGCTCCAGAAGAGGAGCATGAGTCATCTAAGACTTTTTATGCTTTATCTTGCCCAGAAAAAATAAGAAAAAGGATTGAAAATGTGCCTACACAAAGACGTTCTCTACAGCTGAACCTCTAAGTCATTTACATGTTCTGAGCAGTTTTCTTTAGACCACTTGAATATTTCTAATTCTTCTAATGCCTTATTAACGTGTCTTTAGGTTCCTGTGCTTTGCTAAGAACAGGTTATCTTCTTGTATTTTAAGTATCAAATATTCAACATTTAAGTATTCATCAAATATAAACAAACAAGGTACAGGAGAAAATGTTTGCTTTATAGAACACGCCAAGGAATTACAGACTTATGGAGTACATTTTGTCTTACAGGCACTTATAAAATGATGCCGGGGTTATTGTATAGTCTTTACCTATTATAATTTTTCCCACCCATGTAATCTTTATGATGAAAGGACATAGTTCACAAAACCATTGTCAGTAAAAACCATGGTGATTTCAAAACTCAATTTACTCCACCTCAGTATTCTGAAGAGTCTTTATTTCTTTTTAATCAGAGCTATGAGATTTAGATAATTTCAATAAAATAACTGAGAAAGAGCAATACATTGATTAATGTATTGTAATTAATGTAATTAATTAATATACATTATTAATTAATGTAATGCATTAATGTATCTATACTTTTCTTGACTATAATACCTGCCAGCTAGTAATACTTGCGTACAATTCAGAATATGGGAATTTGCATACTATGCTAAATTACTAAGATAGAGCTCTTCTATCATTATGCAAATATAAATGCAAGAAAATGAGTGACTAAGAAACAAGCATACACACTAAGATGCAAGGGTGAATCAGTCAAAAATGTAACAGTATTCCTGAATTCTTAGTGGCTGAAACATCTCCAGTTTTGAAGTAATAGTGCTGGGATACTTAAAAGACACAGAAATACAGAACAGGAAGAGGAGGAACAGAGCCTGAAACAGATTTCAGTGACTCTCCTTGAAGATAATTTTCTGTAACTATTTCTATTGTAAAATGAATATAACATTTATTCACCTTATAAAGGTGCCTGGGTTCTTAAACCAGTAATTAGCTCTGAAACCCTTAAATGAAAGAGACAAGGTAGAATTCTTAGATACTGTAAGAATGATGATGAATATTAGGAATGTATTAAAGATTGCAGCTATTTTATTCATGCTTCTGATTTAGTTTTTATCTGAGGAAAATTAAGTTTTCATGACATTTGGAAATTATCATAATTTTGGCTATTTTTGAACTTACCTATATTAATTCTGGCTATAAATGTTATGGTATGGACCAAAGTGAATCATAGCAATGCGAATTTTTTTATTACACAATCACAGAATATTCTGAGTTGGAAGGGACCCACAAGGATCATTAAGTCCAGCTCTTAAATGACACCGCTGCCTCCCAGTGGGAATTGAACCCAGGACTCCCAGATATGTCATGTTATTCTTCAGCCCTATGTCACTTAGAGCTAATTAAATGGTACGTTAAAGTAAACACTCACTATACATTTTAGATATTTTAACTGTAAAGCAAACCCTACTCATCTCAGGTCAAATTGTGTGGTAGTTGTAGCTATGATGGTGTCAAACCTGTTACAAATAACTCAGAGTGCTCCGGAAGTTGCAGGGGGACAGGTCTGGGCAGGTCCTGTCAGTTATGCAACTGGGTTTTCTTCGCTAGAATTGTTGTCTTATGCCGCGCTCTAGAGGCACTTTTTACAATTTATGCCTACGTAGTCCCAGTTTATAAGATTCTTATTGTAAAATGGATGGAAATCAGGAGAATCAAAGGTATGTCTGTAGAGCACATATGAAATGCCATCCGTTGGATCATGTTGCTGCTATTTGTCAAAGTCATATCTACAGCAGGTCAAAACTGTCAAGTACAGTTATACCCCCTCATTTGCAAGAAACAGGTCATGTCAGAGGTCTTGTGAAACGTCAAATTCGCAAACACGCACAGGTCATTAATATGTATAAAGGCCACCCCCATGGCTCCACCTCCCGCCACTCTGGAGCAGTGTAGACACTTTTCCACTCATCCCCACAGGCTCTCTCAGCACAGGGGAGCAAAGGGAACCATTTCTGAGCCCTCTATGACTCGGGAGACACCCCAAGAATCCCTGGGCTTTTCTTCGGCAATGCTCCCACTTCTGCAGCCGGGGCTGGACTGCTGTGACCGCATGTGCTCACAACCCAAACCCCGTGCCACTGCTTCTCGCCCCCAAACACCCCCTCCCGGACCCAGTGCTCAGGACTGTGCCCGCGCCGGCCCAGCCCCACACGCCGACCCAGCCCTGTGCGGCATGGGCAAGTTTCAGCTCTGGCAGCGGAGTGACCATTTCCCCCTGATGCTCCATCCTAACACTCAGTGCTGGCCCTGACGCCACTGCAGGCAGCCCTCCAGTCCCTTCACCATCCTCGTTGCCCTTCTCTGCACCCTCTCAAGCAGCTCAACATCCCTCTTAAACTGGGGAGCCCAGAACTGCACACAGTACTCAAGATGAGGTCTGACCAGCGCTGTGTACAGGGGAAGGACAACCTCCCT
>WEKX01001808.1:302057-338012 GCA_013390025.1 Pitta sordida | reverse complement strand
CAGGAACTAACAAGACATTTAAAAAAGAAATGCGGGAGGAGGGAGGTCTCTTTCTACTCCCGACGGCCGCTTCTCCCAGCCACTCCTGCATCCTGTCAATCCCTGCATTCCTGGGATCACCGCTTCCCCCGACCGATCCCTGCATTCCTGCGGACACCCTCCTCCCAGCCACTCCTTGCTGGAGCCCTCCCCAATGAAAGCTGGACAATGCTCACTTTTTTTTTTTCATCTGAGTTTTGCCGTTGTTGGGATTTCCCCTTTGGGTAGTGTTACCTCAGTGAGGGATACTCTGTGTGAGTGGTTTTGAGAGTGATTTGGAGTATTTCCCTGTTGTTTGCCAGCATTGGTTTGACTCATATATATATATCTTTTTTCATACATTCCAATAAATATATACATAAATATATGTATACATTAACCTCATTAAGGTTGGTGTTTTCTCTTAACGATCTCTCGTCCATTTTTCTTTGAAAACAACCCCTAACAGTGTCCAAACCAGGACAAAAAGTTACAATTCTTTGCACAACAGGAGCTTTTCTCTCAGAAGTCAATCTGGACATGCAGGGCATTTTTGATGAAAACAAATATAGTATCTTGAAACCTAAACAATCTTGCAAACCTTCAACCATCTTGCAAATGTTTTACATTTTGCAGACATACCTTGATCCAAAAAAGAGACACTGTGCATCCTAGATATTAGAGAGCATAAGATGGTCCCTCCTTCAAACAAGGAAGGACCTCACCAAGCCCTGATCCTCCTGGGAGACTTTAATCATTCCATTATCTATTGGAAGGTCAACACAGTGGTGCATAAGCAATCGGGGAGGTTTCTGGAAGGTATTAATGATAAGTTCCTAAAACAAAGCCAAAAATGCTGGGCTTAGTCCTATCTCATCCTCATTAATTATCTGGGCAGCAAGATAGTGTGCACTTTCAGCAAATTTGCAGACGATACGAAACTGGGAGGAACAGCTTTAGGAAGAATGTTTTCAGCAGGTAGAGCGAGGTAATCCTTCCTTTCTAGTGAGTCCTGGTGAGACACGTCTCAAGCACTGAGACTAAGTTTGGGCTTCGCTGTACAAGAGACCTGGGAAGGGCCATAAAGATGATTCAAGAAACAGAATATCTTCAGTATAGAGAGAGAGAGCTGGGTCTGTTCAGTCTGGAAAAAGGAAAGTTTGGGATTATATTATCAGTGTGTATAAATACCTGATGGAAGAAAATGAAAAAGATGGACCCAAGCTCTTTCCTGCGTTGTCCAGTGGCAGGAAAAGGGGCAATAGGCACTTAAATGCAGGAAATCCCTATTAAACATAGGTTGAAGGTTTACTTTTTACAATGAGGGTGGTCAAATGCTACCACAGATAGCACAGAGAAGCTGTGGGGTTTCCATCCTTGGAGGCATTCAAAATCCAGCTGGACACTTCTTGAGCATTGTGTTCTGGGTGACCCTGGCTGAGTCTGGGGTGGCCTAGATGATCTCCAGAAATCTCTTCCAACTTCAACCACTCTATGACTGTGTGAAATGTGCAGCTTTGACATCTGACAATGGACTTCTACACAATCCTGTTGCTTCTATAGTGCTTGAAAGGCATTTAGTCAAGACCAAAATAAACAGAAGTTACAAGAAATGCTGGAAACATATTTTTTATTCTGGGAACCTTAAATATACAACACACACATAAGTTCTTGAGAAGTTTTAGACATTTTCAGCACTCTGAGAATATTCAGAGCACAGAAGCTAAGTTTTCTGTGAAATATGCTATGAAGTATGTTTATCTTCCTTGTATCTCAGAAAGTGTCTGTGTAACAAGCTTAGGAGACATAGTGCCAAAGTCAGTCACCCAAAGTGAATCAGGCAATGTACAAATAATTATAAACTTAATGTTTATTTTCATTAAAAAATTCATTGTTATAAATAATAACCCAGTACCACTGGAAGGATGAATGAGATTTTTTGACTGTCAGTCATGTTTATTCTTACCTCTTATTAGGCATGATATGAGATCTTGAGTAGCAAAAACATAATTTTATTAATATTTGAATAAAATATCTCTATTGGTTTTAGTTTTTTCACTATACCTGCATCACAAAAAAGGGCATTTTTAAAGTAAAAGTTTTTGATTTGATGAATGACCTGCAAATGTGGCAAGTGCTACATATGGTCAAGATGTTATTGTTAAAACTCTTGTACTGCTCTACAATGTGCAGTATGTAAAGAACAGATGCAGCAAAAACATTTACAAGAAAAGATTTACAAATATTCTAGAAATTTTTTAAATGTCCTCTGAGTAATATTTGTTGTATTTTCTTGTATGTGAAGTCACGATCTTACTTTTTAGAAATCTATCTATTCAAGTACAGAATGATTATTTTTAAGGGATGAAAAACAACAGTAAGAACAACAAATGGAAGAAATCCACGACTTAAAATGTAATTAGACAGGATTAGTTACACTTTTTCTATGTAAAGTTTTTTCATAAATCAGAGATGTTTGTGAAAAGTCAGGAACCAATGTCTAGGTATTTTTGAAAAGCCAACACACATATGTACATACATACATACATATCTATTACATTCCGTGCATCCAGCAGTCCAAAAGCAACCTTGTTCTTCATTAGGAGAGAAAATGTGCTCTGCAAATCAGACTGCAGCCTTTCCAGCAACTCTTTGAAAATAATATAATTGAAGCTACATCTAGTCCTCTAGCTACCAGCTTTTGTGTCAAGAAAATCAAGGCTGCTAAAGTCTGCCGTGGTATCATGGGAATATGTTTGGAGAATGCTGTTTCACCAGTAGCTTTTCATCTCGATATGACGTTTCTCACTATTCATATCCATCAATGTCAAAAACTGTATCAGGTTTTACAGCAAACTTTCTACATTTTCCTCACAGGATGTCAGTCAGCCGACGCTCTGCGCAGTTAGATGAGCTCAGTGGGCAGCAGGCCTCCCAGCTGTGCTGAAACACAGTCTGCACCAACACGAGACACGTCACTATCCTGACAGCAGCTAGGCTTAGAAGAGGGCATACTTTTATACACACAGCTGATGCTTCTCCTCCTTGTAACTGCTATAGCTTTTCATTGGAAGTAGGAGTTAGTGTTACTATGGTAGAGTGGTTTTGCTTGTGTTTGTTGTAAGGTGCTTAATAGTAAGTACAGGGCTGAGTGAATGTGTCATCTGCCAAGTTCTCTATATGTGGAATAGAAGAGGGAAGCTGAGCATTCAAAGTGTGTTCCCTGATTATTACAAGGGTAGGAGGGGTGGTTGACTGGCTGCATCTCCTCACAGGTTCACAGGATATTCCGAGTTGGAAGGGACCCACAAGGACCATCTGGTCCAACTCCCAAGTGAACGCCCACCCAGGGACTGAACCCACAGCCCTGGAGCCATGGGCACCACACTCCATCTATCCGAACCTCCCATCATCTAGACCATGTCACTGAGCTCCTCATCCAGTCTTTTCTTAAACACCTGCAGGAATGGCGACTCCACCACCTCCCTGGGCAGACCATTCCAATGAGAGATCACTCTCTCTGTGAAAAAGCTCTTCCTAACATCCAGTCTAAACCTCCCCTGGCATAGCTTATCTCATCTCAACACCTTGTTCTGAATGTGGTCCTTTGGAAGATAGATTCTGAAGACAGGAGTTATAACGGTAAAATCAATACCTCAAAACAGTTCTCAAATCAGACCAAGTCCTACAAATGAAAGAGTATCTTCTTTTTACACTCTGAAAAGGAAACTTACTTAGAACAACTCATGACAAAATGGATTGCAGGACACGGCAGGACTATGTTCTAATGTTTTTCTAAGTATCCACCTATTTCATCTCTACTTAGGTATATTGTTATACATAGATCCCAAAAGAGAAAGGTGTTCTGAGCTTGCATGTTTAAGTGGGAATAATTAGGAAGATGACTTTTCTAAGATATCTAAGTGAAACTTTAGTACTGATGTCACTGAAGCTCAGACCCCAGAAAAACTACATAAAAGATTTAAGTTGATTTCCCATTATGAAAAGCAATAATTAAGTGCAATCTGAATTCTTTATTATAAAACTCAGTGCTATCCCTCATAAGATTCACATTTGACCATTTATGTATCTGAGAATCCTCAAATGAGATCTTAAACCAGGAATATTCTTCTAACACTGCTCCAGACAGAAGCTTAGCTTTCATCTCCATGCATGAAAATTCCAGTGAGTTGAGTCCTTCCTGCAGCCTTCCACTCACCACAAACAACCAAGGCAGCAAGATAACCATCAGATCTCTCCCTGATACAGAAATTACCTCTGCCATGGCTCATCAGAGGAACAGAAATAAACAGCTTTCATCCTCTAATTAGAATTAGACTAACTACAAAGAAATTAGCAAAAGGGAGCAGTCAATACAATGAATAAGCAAGATTAGTCCACCTAGACACCATGTAACAGGAAATGAATTTTTTATATTTTTCCGTAGTAAAAAATTGTTTGATGGGAAAGAGGAAGATCCTACTGTCAGTTTGCCAAAATTTAGGGCATACGTGCCCTTTTTAGTTCCTTCAACTCCATTGGGAACAAAAAGATGAAGGAATACATCCAACCATAGTCAATCCAAGGCTGCTGAGGAGTAGAGTTACTACAACTGAAACACAAATTTCAGCGCAGCCTCTTCCATGACTTACATCTCATTCAAGGATTGTTCACAGTATATATTGCAGTCATTAAAAATCACAGCACACTCTACAAGAACTAGTTTATTGGGCAAGCTCCCCAGTTTTTCCATTGTTTGCATTGATGACATTGAACACCGTCGTTCAAAGAACCCAGCCATAGAGTGGACAAGCTTGAGAGCTACAGAGGATGTCCTGCAGGCATAAGAAAGTGTGCACAGTATGGATGGAAAAGAAAATTTAGTGGGTTTTTTATTCTATCTTATTTTTGTGATTCTACCATGGAGGCAGCAAGATTTTCATACAGGAAAGATTAGAGGGTTAAAGTGATCTCTTCCATATTCATTTGTACTATTTGTAGCACACTTATCTCTTTCACTCCCTCTTAATGCTACAGATTTATAATGCAAACAAGAGTAATGAATGACCTTAATTCACCTTTAAATCCCAGGAAACTTGAACAGCCTGTATCCACTGAAATAACACTGTTACCAAAACAGCTTTAGATAATAAACTCCTAACTGGACTGACAGAAGTCTAGTCTTTGTTGAATTCCTTCTCTAATCATCTCAATACAGAACAAGCTGTTTACTTTAATATTTATTTTCTTGAAACGCAACTAGACTTCATTGTTGGAATTACTGCTTAAATATGGAGTTGAGAAATTGGTGAACGTTATTCATTGATATAGAGGTCTTAAGTGATTCAGTCTCTGATTCACTCATATCCTCAATAATTATCACCACAAAAGCAAACACATTTTAAAGAACAGGATGTGAAATTAATGTTCTGAAGAATTTGTAAAACAAAACCTCTACAGATTTTTTTTCAAGTTCACTTTGAATTTTTACCAATTTCTGATAGCTCAGTTGGGAGCCTTTCCTTTTTAAACAACGATGTTATATGGATTTTTTTCATTATAAAACCAAAAGAGAATGGTTAGGTAACTGGACACTTTTAGAATTACTTTAGGTCAGTTTAGATCCATTAAAGATGCACTTCTGCTTTCACTGAGTATATGCGAGGTTTAAGTCACTGGATCATTTTGTAGAAACATGAGCAACTTTGTCAACATCCATTCAGCATTGAGCCAAAGACTTTGGGAGATTTACTGTATAGTTTTTTGGGATATCTATTTGAAAATTAAGATAAGGGTTTTCCTTCTCTTTTCAGTTTGAATTAGCCCCGCAAGAGAAATTTAAAATCTTTAAAACTTCCACCACATGCAACCTAGAGAGTAGAAAACCTGAGACTTGTGTTAGGTAAATGACAGATATTTCTATCCTCAGGCATGGTAAAGATGTTCTCAAGAGCTCAAAAGCTCTTTGGAAGTCTTAGATATTTGACCAAATATTGCAAGTTGTAGTCTTGTCTCAGAATCTCTAACTTAGTTTATTGACTGTACCATGTGGCATTATGTTTTCTTTGCATTGTGGTGTTTTTATGCCTTTGGTTTTCAGCCATGCAAGAGAGAGTGTTTGCAACACCAGATTATAAAAATCAGTGACAGAGCAAAAGGTAACTGAATGAATTATTTGATGAACATTCTCGAATAATAAATATGGTTGGGCAAATGGAAATCAGATAACAAACCATTCATGAGCAAAGAAAGGGGCTAACACTTTGACAAACACTATCAGGTAGTATTTATCCAGTTTTAACTTTGATATTCATTTGAACCTTTGAACGCCTATAAAATCTGAAAAAATTTTCTCAATCTGTTTGAGATCTGCCTGATCTTCAGAAGTTCTTTCCAACCCTAACAATTCTGTAATTTTGTGAAAAGGTGTTGGGTTGGGTAGTTTTAGTTCGTTGGATTTTTTCCTTTGAGAACATATTCAAAACAGAGAACAGAAAATAAATATTATGGTAAACAATGAGGCAAGAGAGAAAGAATTTGTATGGCTGGAGTGCAAGAAACAGAAGATAACAGCTTCAATGTTTCAGGGCAGAAAAGTGGTAAGGGAAATCAAGGGTTGATAATGAGCCTCAGCTAAAGAAAGTTTGTGAAACACTTAAAAAATAGATGTCAAAAAGACTGTGCTAAGTCTTTGTCAAAGCATCCAGTCATTACAGTATGTCTAATTATGAGGAAAAAAATTCATAAATTGTTTATACAGATGTATGATTTCTATAATTTAAGATATCTCAGAGGGAAAAAAATGCTTTGGTTTCAGCAACAGGATTTGTATTGTTTGGAGAAGTTAAGTTTTCTAGGGCTGGCACTTCACTGGGACAATGGATTCTTCCTGAGTGTCTCTGCATGTTTTAATATTGTGTTCAGATGCAGGCAGATGTCATCTGTCATCCTGCTACCTATCAAGGCAGACAACAAACAGGAAAATACGATAAGCTCAAAAATTACAGAATGAACAGTGCCGCTAAGCTTTAGTTCTTTAGCTCAAAAACATAAGCTATCCCTTTTTCCTGTTTTAGTTCCCCCTTACTGATCCAAGGACTCTTTGTTTTGTGTGAAGCATACAAATTTGTTGAATTTGAAAGCTATTCTAAATAGCTATTCTGCTTCTAAACTCCTTGGTCTCATCACACTTTGAAAATACCACAAATACAGTCTGCAACCACTCTTCCAGTGATTAGAGAAAGGATAAACATTCAGAAAACATGGGAGACTTCTCTGAAAATCATATCAACTTGTTCATGGATATTTTTAAATTCAATTCAGATTCATTGCTTTGAAAAACCCTAATTCTTTTTGTTTGCACATAACTGTTGTCTTTATGTATGCTTTTATTTTAAACAGAACTTCAATGGATGAATAGCCATAAGGTTTAACAGATTCCCAAAAAGACGTTACATGTTCTATGCTTTTATCCACAATTCCCAGTCTGAGTACATCCAGAAAATACACATCAGCCAAGTTTCATGAACCAGAATTACAGACCACCTAAAGTTAGACCATCACACTATATTCACTAAACTGATCTTGTTATCTTCTCTCTCCTCACATTCTGAGGTAGTCAGTGATTCCAAGTCTAAACTCCTAGTAAGGAAAGTACAGGATTTACGTCCAATAACACAATTCAGTTCTTCTTGGTGTAACTTGAGAAATTTGCACTTAGAAAACGTAAACTTAGAAAAATGTGAAGATTTTGACTGTGAAGGATCTTCAGCCTGAAATGTTAATCCTTAAGTGAGTTAGTTGCCCATTCCTCTAGAGGTCATGGAAGCACTCCAGACTTCTACTATTTGCTTAGTTAATGTAAACTGGAGTATTTAATTCAATTTGTTGGAAAACATTGCATCAAGGTGAAATGTGTCACCAAGTGATACGGAAGGATGTCAACGGATAAGAAGAAAAATTCAACTGAACAACGCACTAATCCATAGTTCTCCTATGAAAAGATCGTATATTTAAACTGCACCTATCTATAGTCATATGTCTGTTGCTGTTACTGAACATTCATGTATCACATTTTGTCAGTAAAACAGCAGCAAGTAGAAGCTTGTCCTGGTTTTCATGTCTCTCCCATACCTCACTAGCCTGAGGATTGCTTTTTCCTTCCTGCTACTGCCCAGGACCGCTCCACACAAGCAGGTTGTTCTGTCTAAGTGGGACAAAACTTAGGCTGTCAAGACTTCTTCCACTCATTTCTTCAGCTGACAGTCTTTCAGCTACAATTCCACCTCTAGCAGATGAACTCAGATTTGCCTGGAATCTCAGTTTATACTGTCTATTGTAGGTTTAAAAAAAATATAGCATTTGAGGTGGTTTTCAGAAGGGATCTCTGTGGCAGGACAGCTGATGCTGCCATTGTTACTCCCTGTGTGACAGTTTGTGTCTCACTCAGTCATAGATCACTTTCTTCCACAAAACTGCACCTAACAATTACTTCTAGTGTCTTCTGCAGAGCTGTCAGCCCCGCATCAGCTGTCAGGAGGCTGAGTTTCACTCTGTCTGTGTCTCATCCCCATGGCCCTGACTGACAGGTATACTGTAGTGTGTGCATCTGACTGCCCCAGTGTGCTGCCAGCCTGCTTCACCCCTAGATCTGGCTCACACCCTGGGGGCTTTAAGCTGTGCTCCCTCCCAGGACTCCACAGTAATGGAAAAATACAGGTTGAAGCAAGAACCAGAAACATGGAGAAGGATGGAGCAGCACAAGCTGCTGACAGAGGATCTTCTTCCACTCCTAGATTCCTGGGAACCCGCTTCCCATTCCTTTCCATGGGACTTCTTCCCAGGATAAAACCCACTTGTTACTGCCAATTAACAGCATTCCTTATTAGCAATGCTTGCCCTAAAAGCATTCCTGCTCCTGGAGCACACAGAGAGCAGAGAGATGCAGGTGCTTTTTCAGTTCGGCACAGAACAATGAACTCAAATGGTGTTACAGGGAAGTCGTGGCCATCTGAAGCAGAGGGAGCCCTAAACTTCAGAGCAGAATCAGCCATTTCATTCATTACATGATTCTTTCCAAGCCAGGCATTTTCTGTTCTGAATCCCCGCGCCTTTTCACAGCTTTCAGCATTGACTCGCTTTTACTCTGTAACCTTAGGAACGAATGCATCTGCGCAGCAGTGTCTGGGTACCTCAGATCCACAGCTCCATCTGAAGAAAGGAGTTAATGAAAGGCTTGTTCTCCCCAAATGTATGGGTGACAGACACTCCCCCGACATGCACAGCATCACAGCCACACTCTGGCTGCTCTCCCAGAGAAGGGGGGGAAGGAAACCTCCCCCAACATGCTGGTGCCTCTGCTTTCCTGCCTGAGCAGGTCTTGCACCCAAGGATGCACATCCCACATATCTGAGAGGTACAACACGTCCACCCAGAGGTACTCAGATCTCATCTTTGTCCCTCTCTCCCACTGGCAGCCAGAATGAAACACTCAGCCAAGCCGTCCTCTCTGCATTAACTTGAAGCTGTATGTCATAGTGACATTTTGTAGAAGTCAAGACAGCCTTAAATAAGATCCAGTAGTAAATGTGCAATGATACCACAAAGAAGAGAATACTCTCAGTAACTATTTGCAGTATAGCCCAATTCTTTGAAAAACACCACTTTGGTCTTTGAGAATAAACAATCTCCTTCTACGATTTGCAGAAAATATCTGTGGATTCTAAGCAGTTATTTGCACAAAAAAAGCTTCAGTATAAAGTCTAGTTATGCATTTAAAAAGTACCACCAATTATTGTCTTCTTCTGCTGACAACAGTCCAAAATAACCCTGCTGAACCAGGCTACCTACATGACTGAGGTGACCCCTGACTGACTCAAGAAATGTGTGTTGCTCTCTATTTTTAATACACAGGTTTCATTTGGTTCCTGATCAGCCATAAAGGGAGATACTAATGCATAGAAAAATAGTCCATACAAAATGACATAACAATGCTGCCAGCTTGTCCTCCTTTGTTTATGTTTATTACAATCTGAAGTCAAGATGCAAAAAGTTTATTTTTACTTTTCTTTTTATATATCAATATGAATACACACACACATGCACAAATAGACACATTCCAGTTTCTTTAAAGGTTGTAAAATATCAGATTATTTCTGCAAGTTTGTCATTAAGTACTTCAAAAAAATAGTAAGAGAGAAAATTTGTCTTCCACAACACAGCTGAATTGAAAGACACGAGCAGATCATTCTCTAGCTCCCTAAATCTCTCTACTTTATTCTACACTAAGATTGGAATTATTGTTTCCCAAAAGCAGCTAGTTGTTGTAAGGAAAGTCATAGTTCTGTATTTCCAGATGCAATTTTGATGTAATTATTTCAGTAGTTTCTTGAAATAACAGGAGAAGGCCTATTGTCAGCATTCAGTTACAGGTGCTCAAGGTTTTTCTAACAAAAGACTGAAGACAATGAAAAAATCATACTGCTGTTAAATGCTTTTATTGTTTGAATTTCCTATGTCTTGAACAGAGAAAAGTAAGGTTAAGTTTGGAAAAAACACTTCTTTTTTTCTGGTGCGTATGAGTGTGTGTGCAAATTATTTCTCAATCTTCCTTAAATACCATTTTCCTCTCTCCTTTAGATGTAAAGGGAAAAACATTAAAACAATTGACGAAAGGGAAGACAACAAATTACTTTTTGGGGGGTTTTTTTAGTTTAAACAAGGTGCTCATTTGACTATATACCACAAAATCTACAGTGCATCAGAGATGGAGACAGTTCGTCCATAGGACAAGAATGGGACAAATCAGGGCTGGGCAGGTGTGATCACATTGTACAAAAGGGAATGACTTTGCCACCCTGGGTCACAATGCCTCTTGGGGACAGGATCACCATGCAGAATCAGAGTTAGAAAAAAGGCCCAGATTTACCAACTGTAATACTCTGACTCTGGCTTAAGAGAGTGAAAAGCACAAAAGTCTCAGTAATTCCCTGGAGTAGCAGGGAATTCTCAACTATTCCCTGGGAGGGATAGCAGGAGAAGGACCTGGAGTTTGCTGAATCCACTTTTCTTAATCTTGAAAAGGAATACGATCTTGAACCAGAAGTGTACTGTCCCAGGTGAGATAGATCCCCAATTACACTGAAAGCAAAAGAATTTTTTAAGATATAAACTATATAATATGGATAAATATCCATACATATAAAAAAGACACACTTACTACATAATGTGTATGCAACAGATATAATTATGTACTAGTTTTATACTGTATATAATACATTATATATCATGTATATAAGAGGCTAAATATGATTCTGAGTGAGCTACATAAAACAAAAAACAGAATTTTAAAAAATTGTTATGTAAATAGTTGTTCAGTANATAATATTCTGTGATTCTGTGTGATTCTGTAAATAGTTGTTCGGTGTATATTCTTATATCTTCCCACTAATCTGTGAGTATGTGCAGAAGCAAATAATGGTGATATGGGTGCCCAGGCACCACTGGTGATGTTTTTAAGACAGTCAAATGCAAGACCATGTGTCCCAGAACACAAACCATATGCTGAGCTCAGAGGCATAGATGACTGAAGGTAACGTGTTGTTGTGGGGTTCAGTTCAATGCTAGAGGAAATAATCACAACCACATATACAGATGGGAGTTATGAAGCGGCACAATGGCACGGTGTTCCAGCCTGGAGAGAGGGCTGCTGAGGCACAGGTGCAGCAGAGTAAGAAGTGGATGCACAAGATAGCTTTGACCAACCTAACGTCCACAGTGGGAAGAAATGCCACCATGCAGGTAAAACACTCTGCTTAGGCTGGTGGGTCATGCGACTACTGAGATTCTCCTGACTGGATGAACCTAAAGGACCAAAGACCACAATGCCCAACCTAGAGCATTCTGTTGCTTCCAGCAGTAGCTTTCCTGGAACTGACTAGCTACCCTGCAAAGACCTCATAAGGCTGCCTAGTTAATATGCACTGGAAGAGGTAATCTACAGCATATGCCAGAATTTCCTAATCTTGGTCTGACTCCACAATATTAGTCCTATTTATAGACTGCAAAATTAGAACAGATCAGAGTGATTTTTTAGTCTGATATTCTGTGTAAGAGACTTGAACATTCCCCTACATTAATTCTTGATACAAGTCCAAGAGTCAATTTAGCAAGTCCATTAGTTCTCAACCTTTTGTAATTTGCATATTTTTAAACTTTCCAATAGGTTTGAAGTTGCTGTATGTCTACTCACAATCAACTCACATTTCTTAGTTATCCCCCTAAGATCCCTTTAGAGTTACCCTTGGACCACCAGATCTTTACAAACATATAAAGAGAGCATGCATGCCTTTCAAAAATCATCTAATCTTAATTTTAAATAAAAGGAATGAACTTTTTAAATTGGGGAAGAAGGAGTCCTTCATTGTGAGTAAGAAATAACCATCATGGATAAAAGCTCATCATTTCTCACCTGCATTTCTCTTGTTTCATTCTCCAGAACGTGTATGCTGTGTGTGTTTACCAGCTAGGCTGAAAAGCCCTTCATTACTGCACTCCTCTCCTGATCTGAACTTTCAGAGAGTGATCACACTGCCCTTTTGCCTTCCCTTTGATAAGTTAAATGGATTAAGCTTCCCCCAGCCACACTACAGGGCATATTTCCCCACACATTAATCATTCCCCATTATAACGTAAATAAACCTAAAATGTATTACATGCATCCTTTGTATTTCTCTATTCATACTTATGTCACTGTCTGGTTTAAAAGACAATTTCATCTGACTAAGTTATAGATCATTAAGCTGAAAAAAAGTTTGCCCGTTACTGCTGTTTTACCATCTTGCCCCATCTTGTCTCATTAGCAGGAACTGATTGAGCATGAAGGTGTTCTCTGGCTGTCAGTAGATAAAGTAGGTGCTCTTGGCTTTCATCTGTTCTGAATTCTCCTTGTCTCATTATCTTCACAAGGTCAGATTCTTTGACACCAGGACTGCTTGCTTAGCACTCCATTCTGGTAATTACTTGCCTGGCAACCTTAACCATAAGTAGATTGCATGTATATGGCAGCAATGAAAGTATCAGCATACAGGCCAACAGCCATATATCCATATAACACAAATACCATTAGAAATGTGTTCATTCCACTGATGTAATTGCTCTGCCTCTGTATTATCATACTGTTGCAAGCACAATGTATATATTAAAATGCACAGTTTATATTACAGCAGTGAAACTGAAGTTGCAATTCAGCTGTATTTTAGGACCAAACCCATAGGGGGGTTTTCCCCACAAAACTCATGAATGGTTTATACGGGAAAGGCTAAACTGCACTTCTTCTCTGAATCATCTTTTACCCTCTGTTACAAAGACATTCAACACCTGAGATTATGAAGTTGGTAGCAGACTTTGTGAAATTCTGGATGGTGACATCCATTGCTGGTGCAAAGACTATCCTCAAATCAGTGCACAGTCTTCTGCAAAATAAATGCATCCCCTTTGATCTATTTACTGTGAGAAAGTAAAAAATGTATCCTGTGATGGATGCTTCACACATCTCTTTTTTTATTGCATTTTACGTTCATGAAATTACTTCTTCTACAACAAATCTTATCTACACAGTTCATCAGTGATAGACGAATTGTATTTGAGTCACTTACTTCTGCAAAGTTGTAACAATAATATATATGCTGTTTATGTTCCAAGAAAATCCATGAACAGGATAAAAATGTGAATGTCTCACATTTTGGCAGAATGCCTAAATAAAAATACCTTCACACCACTGCAGTTCAAACTCACATCAGATTTAAACGTGCTTCTTTTGTTCTCCCAGTTTATTGTCTGATCATCTCATTCTTCTTAATGTGTCAGCAATATTTAGATTTACAATGAAGCTTTCAAATAACCTATTCAATGTAATTTCAAAGGTGGTGTGATATCTAAATAAAAATCTGTCCGTAAGGCACCTAGGGTTGGACTTGCATTGTGCAATTTGTTGATGGTGGTCACATCATCTACATATCACAAATGGAAAAACTGATGCCCTGAGAAATTAGATGAGTTTACACTAATCATATAGCACATTAAAAATAAAAATTAGACCTGCTGCCTGCTAGGTTCATAATCTAATCAGTCTAACTTATTATATTTTGACCCCTCTCACTGCCATAACCCCACATTCAAGTGCAAAATCACAGACCCAGTTTTTCTACCAGGAAGCCCTTAGTTTTCTTCCAGCCCTCTCTACAGCTCACATCCCTACCTCCATGTTCAGAGCATCTTCTACTTTCCTCTTCCCTGCTCACCACCTGCGGTCACAGAAATTCCATCCTCAGCTCATAGCTGTCTTCAGTAAGAAGCATCTTTCCCCAAACAGAAGTCAAGAGCTCTTTCCATTCAATTTAAAAGTCCATTTAAAGGCTGCTGAGAACACCCTTCCAAAGTGCCTCAGAGAAAGCCAAGTTTCATCCCTAGTGGCCTTTTAGCTGCCCCCAAACTCTCTAAATATGGGTCTACTTTATTTACCAGTATGGAGGAACTTATTGGAGCTGTCTTTAGTTCTCAATATACAGACTTTACTTCTTGTCATATCTCTCTACTCTTCCATTTGGAAATCACACAATGAGGGCCAGAATCAGACTTAGCACCTCAAGTCTCAGCTGCAATTTTGCAGAACAACCTTCTTACCAGATGTAAGGAGGTGTTTGCTGGAACATGGTCTGTCTATGGGCAGCATGTGTCCGGACTTCCCCAGTGTCTTGTCCACCCTTTAATGCCTTTTACTGGATGCACTGGAACTGCAAAGCACAGGGTGCATATCTGTGACACAGAACACTGTCTCCTGTCTTGGAATGAAAATACATAAGTGCTTGTTACTTATTCACAAGGATACTAACATATTTGATTTTTTTCCTTTTTTGCTCTGTGCCTTTTTGTTCAGTCTCTTATCACATGTTTACCATCAGCCCAGGCAGCAGCCAACTCTCAGTGTGAGGTTTCTTCTTGTTCTGAACTTTATAAAAATATGTAGATACCTTTCTGACCTATGGCAGCCACAAGAGGGACCAACGCATGTACTATTTTCTTGAGATACTGTGGGATGGTGACTCTTGAGAAAACCCAAAGGCTGAGAGAAGGATCCAGGATTTAGTCAGAACATACTAAAAGAGTAAGGAGTGGTTTATACTAGGAAGAGGAATTTGTCAGGGACTAAAAGGGAAAAACTCAGGATGACAGTCAAAGAAGAATGTTTTAATAGCTGCAGTTTGCGAAGTCACAGGGGGAAAAAGCAAAGGAAGACTTACAGTAAATAAAGTCTAAAAAAAAAAAGAAAAAATAATGAGTCAGAATCTTAGGTCCTGAAATTTTAAGATTTCCAACTGTTTGGGTTTAAAAATTTTAATTTTCATTAGGAGCATGGGAAGAAATAGCCCATGCAATGGACCTCAAGAAGTTTGCTGTGAGAGTAGCTATAGTAGACCTATTCAAGCAGCATGTTTTACCAGTTCTCCAGGACCTCATTTAAAAACATCAGGCTGTAGGATGGGACCTTTAGATTGTGCTCTGCAGCCTTCCAGACTGCACCCATTGTCTTCCTTAATACATGGTCAGGATAACAAAAATACTTCTCCAAAACAAACAAACAAACAAACAAACCCAATCGGAATCTCCACAATCACATGTATGTTTGAATGGGAATTCTGTGTTCTGAATCATTGAGATTCCACATTTTTTCTTTACAGAACATTGAATAGAATAATGGAATCATGGTATCATAGAACGGTTTGTGTCAGAAAGGACTTCTAAAGATCATAACTGATCTCCATTTGGACACTCAGTCATGGATTATAGTTCTTTGGGCGTGGCCATCTAACTTATTCCTTATTCATCAAGTGGTCTAGCCACCAAAATAATTTAATTTGAATTTAATGATGAGTATGTTGTATGAGACTGTGTGAAAGACCTAAGAGAAGTCAAGATGTTAGTGTTTAATTCAGAGCTGTGCAGAATTACCTGATGATAGCTTACAAGGCAACAAAATCTGCTTTCTGCCTCTCAGTTCTTTTCGTCTAGGCCCTGTTTCAATGCTTTTCCTGAATTATAATCTCTTCAGCAATACTGATCTCTGCCTACTCTGGGAAGTTTACAGCACCTCTCTAAACACACACACTTTACAATTTGAGAAATTATAAACAAATCCAAAGAGAAAGTGGGATCTAACAACAACAGCAACACAGCTTTCACCTCTTGTCTTAGCCCAGTTTTGGGAAAGACAATAGCCAATCCCCAGCTCCTATTTCAAAGACAGGCCAAAAAAAAAAAGAAGATGGTAGACATTCATCCATCAGCAAGTAATGAAGTATCATCAACTGAGGTCTTTGATCCTAAGGGGAAATTTTTTTTTCAGCTTTATGGGTTTTGAATTAGTTAACAATAAAATTCTTGTTACAGACAAAGGAATCACAGTTTACAGAGGAAGAAATATGTGATTAGGTCTCATGGTGGGGACTTGACACCTCCTGAGTTCACTGATTAGCCCTTGTCTTCCATTCCCCTTTGGGAAGATGGAATCATTTATATTTGCAGTGCAGTGCTGAGCTTGGATGGCTCATTGGCCATTCAAAGAGAGGGAGAAAAGTGCTGATGAACCTCAGTGCTGTAGTCCTAAATACCATCACAAGATTTTTTAACAAAAAAATCTCCATGTTAGAATTGGGGTTTTTTTCATTCCCAATCTGAAATGAAAACTTTAAATGTTAATATAATGAGGGAAAATCATTAGAAGAATTAATTTAGGAAAAAATATGCATATTTCAGTAAGGTAATTTTCTTTAAGATAAAGCAATAGCACTCCTCCATCAGCTGAATTTTTGGCTGATTTTAGGGGTGTTTAACACACCAGTGAGTTCTTCACTGTCCAAGTCATACCCAACCTCAAACCAGAGAATATTAAGAGCAAACATGCTTGCAGGCCGCCTTCACTATCGCATCAGAGGAAGACTGGAGCTATGAAAGTCATGATTCACCCTCAGCCCAGTGACGGAAACATCAGAATCACAGAATCACAGAATCGTAGAATTAGTAGGGTTGGAAAAGACCATCGAGTCCAATCTATCACCTGTTACCTAACCTGACCTGTTACCTAACCTGTTGTCAGAATCTCTGTCTTACGTGAAAATTGTGTCCCAGAATCCTGTAGTAGGGACAAGATATGAGTTTTAGATAGAAACATTAATCCCAGAAGCATTAAGTCCTATGCTTGCTCCCTCAGAGCTGTAGAAAGGTGAGTTGACTGGGCTGCCCTGATGTTGTCAAACCTGAAAGCCTTGGGCTTGCCAATTCCACAGTGATCTGAGCAGTAAGGCCACTAGAAATGTTCAGTTCCTGGTGAGTCCAGGTTTCCACACAGTCTGTGCAAAAACTACTGACATCACTGAAAGCAAATTGTTTCCATGAAATGCTTCATGGAGGTGAGATTTTCCATCAAAATCTTGTTTTATCTAGAAATCTGCAGTCAGCTCTGCCTTGGAACTGCTGAAGTCAGAGGGGTTTATTCAACATCCGCAATATCACGTTGAGTTCCGTGGAAGTTTGTCTCAATAAAATTGAACTGTAGACAAAGATGAGGATTCTATAAACCTTTCCCATAATGGTTAAAACTTAGCTCCTATGAATAATATTTACATTACCCCCGTGCGCCACCAAAGTCCCACTTAAGATGCTTTGTCAGATAAAAGTGATGCATGAGTCCTCTGGTGGCACTCTGGACAAGGGTCAGCTCATCCCACATAGCATTGATGAAGTGTGGTCCTGTATCCCTAAGTTTAACCTAGAACTGCAGATCCAGCTATCTCAGCAGATTCCTTAGATGCTGCCTCTGCAGCATGTTAAGAGTTTCCCACCAGTATTAAAACCATTGACCCAGTCCAGGTTGTTTTATTTCCTCATTTACCCAGGGAGAAAGACTGATTTTTTTTCTTTTTTGTGAAGGACGATGTATGACAAGTCTTACTGGGTCTTCTTCAATGTAAACAGGCAATAATTCCTAAGGTCAAACAAGTACAGATTCTCAGGAATGAATAATTAAGGGAGAGATACAAAATGTCAGAGCTGAAGTTTCTAGGATTTGCAAAAACACAGACAAATTGAAATCTGACAAAACCAAATTGTGTTTAATAACCCTTAAAGATGTGATCCCTGAAGCATCCTGCAGTAGTCAAGTCTCTCCCTGTCCAACTTCTTTCATCTTCATTTACACCAGACAAAGACTAGTGAAAATAATGTTTGAACTTTAAGCAATAAAATAAGTTATAAAATCACTTACTTTATCAGACATTAAATGCTTTTGCCCACTCTTGCTTCTTTTTTAACCTTCCTGACTATTTTTAGAGACTGCAGTTTCCTACTGCATAGAACCACTCCCGGCTGAAATAGCCCAGTGCCACAGGGGTGGTGCCATGCAGGTGCAAAAAGAAGCACATCTTTTGACCTCTGCTCTCCAAGGTGATGCCAAACCTTGTGACTATAAATGACATAACACTAAGTCCTAGCTATCAAGCCAGAGATGCGAGACAATATATAGCCTCTGGCTAATTCTATTAGGTGGATTGTAGTTGAGTCAGAGAAAGGGCAGAGTGGGACCCTATTATAAGGAAATCAAAAACTAGTGTATAATTCCTGGCTTATGCCCCTTATATCCATCTTTAAACCTGTGATGTCAGCCTGACACTGGTATTAGTCCAATTTTATCATCAGTCTATAAACACTGAACTGTTTCTGAATTATGTCAATGTCGAAATAGTCTCATTGAAAGTGCAGAATCAAGCCATCTACTAATAATGAAGAAAAGGAAGAACATTACACTGTTGCTATTTATTCTACACTGACCTTCTGGAGACTTCTTGGCCAGATTTATAGATCAACACTTCAATTTAGAGCTCTAAAACTAGAATATCCCATGGAATTACACAGTTGCAAGTAGTGGGGAATCAAACTGGGTATGTCCAAAGTGAATGTAAAAAATAATGAAGAATGACTGTTCAGAAGGGAAATCACACATAAGTCCTCTGCTGGTTTCAGGAGAAAAAAAAAACACATCACAAGGAAATCGAGTGCTGCAAAAACTTTACTCTTCAATGTGTGCAATTCATCCTGACTGTGTATTTAGGCACTGCATGTACACATTGCATCCAAGGAAAAGACATTTTCTTATGCACATCACTTACCATATGCATGGTAAGTGTGAAAGAATGAATGACTACCGCAACCTAGAATCATTCAGAATATAGAAATATGCAGAACATCAGAATATCTGAGTTCTAAGATGTTTGTCAACACACAACATTTTTAGTTGATTAGGTCAGAAAATTCTACAGCATTTATCCCATATTTTCAGTGAAGTAGCGTAAACAACAATGAGGATCTAGGAGCACTCTAGGTACCAAAAATCACCTCTTGCTGTGAACAGACACAGTTGGTCAGTCAAACAGCCAGCCAGTCAATTGATCACATATACAACCTATTTATATATATAGACAGAAGCAGCCTTAGACCTTGAACTGCAAAATTGGAGCCTCCCAGGCAGAAAGCTCAATGAATCCTTGGAGACTAAACAAGGCATGAAGCAGTAGCTGCTGGTAGTCACTGTCCAATTGCTGGTTTCAGGAGCGTGGCTTACAATTACCCCCAAAAATGTCAACACCACAATTTATTTTAGTTAAAAGACAAACTAAAAGTCGAGGAGACACATAAAGAAGACATGAAAGCTGAGGCCAGTGGGCAGAATATTAACACTTGGGGAGAACATGCTTAAGAACTCCATCATGCTCTCTCAGGCAGTGTCTATATTAACAAATAAAGCCAGTCTCAGGGTGAAGGCTCAATCCCATGATCACTCACTGTGTCAGCATGCTCCCTGGTGCAGTTTTGATTATGCCAAGCAGCACAGTGGGTATGGCTCAGAGCACAGCACTTGCCAGGGCACATGCCCAGGTGGTGGGCCATCCCTTGTCTCACGGGCAGCAAGAATTTAGGCATGAGGAAGTGAATGTATCATGTTGTTTGGCCTCACTGTCAGAAGCCAGTCCTGGACTATTTTTCAGCAGTAGCCAAGGCATGACTTAGTCAAGCTTTGGTCAAAAGATGTGGGGTTTCTCCACATCCCTCTTTTTGCCTTTGCATGTCAAATTAGCATGAGCTCCCATACTCTGCATCAGCTGTATGTGCAATGACAGGTCGGCTCTTCTCCTCCATACCTAATCTATATTCTCAGGTTGTGACAGACAGTTCTAGCAATTTCTCATTATCTCCTCTCAGATAGGTGAGACTTGTGGTCCCAATGGAAAAATACTAATATCTGAGATAAATAAATAAAGATTTATTTTTTTTTTTTACTATAGAGTGCGTGATTTTGTTTGCCTAGTCTAGGTAATCTTTTCTGTGTTGTATCTTGATTCATTATCTTGGTGTCTAGTTAAAGGAAACAAACCTATTGGTATAACACAGCACTAAACTTTTTCCATGCTGACTCCGCTGTGTTTTTATGCGGTTACACTGGCCAGAGATCTTGCAAGATTGCAAATCTATCTAATTTCACTTATGGATAAAACTTGTTTCCCAGATGTGAATGCAAAAGGAAACAAAAATTAACTTCATCAATTGACAGAAAGTCCCTGAGAAAAAGCATCAACTTCACAACAAGTGTTGATTTTTAACTACATATTCATATGTCTGGGTATGTTACCTCTATAAACATCCAATTAAGTTCCTAGTCTCAGTAACATCCTATTACAAGGAATTCTACAATCTATTACATATTATTGCTTTTGAACATTTCACCTCTCAGATTCACAGACTGGATTCTGATTTCTAAATCCATCTTTACCTTTTTAAAGTGATTGTCATCACATTTATCATGGAAACTGTTAGCATCAAGGTTACGAATAGTCACATTATCACCCCAAAGGCAGTCATGTTTTGTATGCACCTTTCCAAATTTATGAGGACCTAAAGAATGTTTAGAGATGCAGAAAATGGAATGAAGTCTGGGACTGAACTTCGCCCAACCACCGGCCGTGCCCAGGGAACATTAGCATTTCCAAGGCAGTCGCAGCCGTGGTCTTCTGGGAGAAGCTTCAGCATTCCCCTTGGCAGAGCTAAGGATTGGGTTACCTTAAAGATACCCTAGGGGTAAAGAGAGATAGTGAGAGACTTGAATCTGAATGGGGCTCGTAGAAGTCCGGAGAAGTGGGTAGAGTCTGAAACCAAGCTTATTTACTTTTCCAGGTCAGGGCTCTTCTCTCAGCTACGTGGAGGCAGAGGATGTATAGGACGACATGGGTTTAGGAAAGCATTCACAGCGTCATTGCTGAATAAAGAGAGGGGAAAAGATCTTTTGCATTTGGTCCTGCAGACTAAATACGACTTGTTTTGCTCCTTGTCTGTGACTTATAGTGGTCTATTATATAATTTTATTTCGGTGTTTCAAGACTTTTAATCCCACTTGACTTTCAGCATAGCTATAAAAGTACAGGCTTAGAGATCCTACAGGACTAGCAAACCTTAAAACCAAATTAAAATCCTCTCTGAGAACAGTTAATATACTTTAACTGGTTATTATAGTAGAAAACATCTCTATTTAGTAGTTTAAAGCCCTTCAAGAGCTGGAAATGCCTGCTGCTGTATGGAAGAATTGTCTTCTGATCACTCGCAGCACTCTGGAAAGCTTCCAGACAGTAGCAAGAATTAGTGAGGAGGAAACATGTTATAAGAATGGGCACAGATGTGAACCCTCACTCCCCCACTTTGGTGAGCTGATCAATTAAAGGTAGTTAGCAGTTTCCATACTGGTGTTGTCTCGAATATCTGCAGACCAAAAATACAGCTGCTTTCTTATCTTCTCCATCCCAGAGATTATCAACCACCTTAGTCTGAGTAGAATTTTTAAGAATCCCTAGCTGATGTGTTGAAAAGATATTGGCCAAAAGCAGCTTTAGTTAAAGACTTTGACAGTTGCATTGTGTATTGAAGACACTCATTCATTGTTGATATACTAAATCAGAAGAAACATCATCACCTGTAAAGGTGATAGCATACAGATGACCAAAATGTGTTTACTTTTGAGAGGTTGATGAACCACTTTTTAAGGGACTATTAGAACTAAATTATCAGTAAGCAGAAAAGCATCCGAATCACACAGACAGTTTTCACAGTTGCTGGAAGGCATTATACTACTGCTGCCTGTCTTGGTAGTAATGTCAGCCCTATGCGTAAAGGGGGTAGTGAGAGATCTGGCTCAAAGCACATACAGTACAATACCATATGCTCCCATCAGAAGGAACCATGGGTGCTCACAACTAATCAAGATCAATCTCTCAATTAGGCAGATCATAGGGTTCAAACACAAAGGCGACGTGGTAACTCCTAGTGATGCACTTATTCTCTTAGCCACGCTGTTTCTTTGTTGGATTATTGCTGAAAGGCTTAGGTGGGAAAAAAATGTGTTTCAAGGGAGAGGTGTCACAATATGTCATTTATAAACAGTGAATTATATTGCATCATATACAATTCATAATACATCCACGTGGACAGGTGCAGATACATGCAGGCTGCTTGGTCGGTGCTCTCAGAAGGCTGGATACAAGCCAGCTCTACTCTCAAAGCTGTTTAGACACAAACCGGTAATATACACAGCCTGTCACCAGGCCTTATTGACTTGAGCACAAAGCAATGTTAGCACAGTTATATAGACCAGAAACAGTTCATGTTTGGCCAGATCAGAAGATGAGGAGACAAATCTCACTTCTACGTGTACCCTGGGGAGGGTGCACCCATAGATTCCTCTGAACCCCCTCCGATTGTTAAGAGAGATGCCAATGTCTGAGATTCAGGCAGTGAAAGAGAGCATTTTCAAACTCAGACAGGATTTTAAATAAAACCTGTGCTGTGGGTATCTACATGGGCCTTATCTCTGAGGTATTGGACATAAATGTCTGTTTATGTCTTACCTTCTTTTGAGGTTTGTCTTGAATTTTTACAATGTTCATAGACATGCTGATAGAAAAAAAAATTCAGTGTTGCATGTCTTTCAAACATATGGCACTCCTTAGAGCCAACAAGGCTTTTGTATGAAAAATGAATATGAAATCAGGGCAAGATTTTAGTATACCAAAGTAAATTCCCCCCAAAACTGTGTACAACAAATAAAAAGAGAAAAGGTGGAAAATGTGTAATGTGATCAAGCTATCAGTGAGCTTAACTCAGGTCCATAGGCTACCTGAAAGAAAAGATACAAAACAAATGAACAAACAAACAAAAATCCTCCTTAGAGATCACACCAGTCAGCTGGCCAGAAAAAATGCCAAAGCAACAGTGTACTGGTGCCATCTGGCTACTTCTCCCTCCCTCTGATGGCTACCTGCCATATTCCTGACCAGGATATTGGAAGAACCAGACATAGGCCACATCCAAAAAAATCCTCACAGGTTTTATACTAGGCCCCGTGGATGCTGGAAGAGGTTTCTAGGAGTCAATGTTACATAAATATGCAGTGTGAACATGCCTGGAAGAGCTAATAGCTGAGTACCAAATCTTACTGCACTAAAGGCACATTGGGACTTTTAAGAACTGAAAGCAGCCCCTCGTTCAAGAGATTTCAGGTTAACAGGGTGCAGCCTGTAGGAATATGCTGGGTTTTTTCCTCTGTGGCTACTTTACGTTTCAAACTTCCCTTTCAGATCCAAAACGGGACTGTTGCCTTGAAGGAGACAAGACTTGGGGTCACTTTGCCAGGAATTAATCTTTACTTAAGTTGAAGGAAACCAGGTTGTGATTATCAGACAGTTGTATTTATTTTGCTTGATATAAATGTAATCTAGGGATTGAAAGCAAAACACTACATATTCAGAAGATAATTCACAGTTTTAGATATCAACTGAAAATCAAAATATGCACCATTTGCAGTCAGCAACATTCGCAAACCACATGTATGGGGTATGTACAGCTGGTGTAGAATTTAATTTGAATGTTATTTATGTGCTATGCATGCTGCATATAAAGCAGACTGTCAACTGTTCACTTCCAAAAAAGGAAATAAAAGATAGAAAAATTAAACCTGCAAATTCCAGGAACCTCAAGATTTCAAAACAAGAACAATGGTCAGAATAAGGTTTAACTTTGCTTTTAATTTCGCAGGTGTTTGCCAGTTTAACAGAGCCTTTTAGTCTTTTGGTATACTTCTCTAAAGCGTAGTGCACTTTGTAATTGTTTATGTGCGGTTATAAAATTCATACCTCTCTAAGGCATAGGAATGACCCCTACATAGTGAACATATGTATTCCTTGAATTTTTTCAGCTTTTCAGTACTTTAATATAAATAATTTATATCTTAAATAATTTTAATGCTTTTAAAAATAATGAAATTGGTAGATTTTTAAGAGAGAAATGTTCTTTATTGATACAACATATACAGCACAGGCCTTTACAGTGCAAGTATCCTGACACTGCCCTAATCAATAATTAAGCAAAACAGTACCATCAGTTGGAGACATGAAAATTTTACTTCATGTTCATTTGATCTGAATTAACATTACAAAAAACTACACCCCACTATTTCACAAGCTGGCTTAGAATGACCTAAGAAGAGATTATGCAACTTGCTTGAATTTAAAAAAAAAATATAAAAAGAAACACCAAAACATTTCTTGCTCCAGTCTCATTTCCTTTTATCTTCTTTACAAGTATGAATGAAATCTAGCCTTGTGCAGGCCCAATACCATGATCACAAGGGAGAAAATATGTGGAAAGGCCTCTACTTAATCTAAAATACATTGGAAGACCATAACAGAGCTTAGCAACAACAACAACAATTATAATGCAGAACCATGAAAAATAATTTTTACTAGAGTCAGATGTGCTGCATTTGTGACAGCTAATAAACCCTGAAAGCAAAAGGAATTGTAGAGTTTTCATCTATGTGCACAAACTCCTCTCTATCTAAAATGAGGTGGCCCATCTGCACTGTCTATTGAGAGCCACTGCCACCATCTCTGCCAAGAGATGCTAGATATTCACTGCAAAAAATTACATGTCCCATGAAATGACCTCAAAGTCGGAAGGATGAAGGATTCTTTTTTTGTCTAAAACAACAGAGATGGCAAAACAAATCTCTTTTGTCCCTTGTTTGCAAAAGGCATTTTATTATTTGTCTTAAGTTGATCTTAAAGAATTTACTTTAGCATAAACACAAATATAGTATGTGCTTGCAGCCCAGAAACTAAAATTACTTGCTTTAGCAATTACTGAATTTTGGCCTTTCTTTCCCCTGAAATATGTAAGTGTACATTCATTTGGTAAGTCTCTATAGGGATTCACATTCATCGGCGAAGATAAACAGCAGAGTAAAGACTGTTTTTCAGGAGAACAGACTTCAGTATATTCAGGCATCTTAAGGTAGGATCCCATGGAAGGCAGCTCCAAATACTAAAGTAGCTCATGAGAGCTAATACGTAGGCCTTAAAGAACAGCATCATCTGAGACCAATGATGCATGCCAATACTCAGTTAAAAAAATAAAAAAAAATAGATGTATTAAATTACAGGATTGGCTAAAAAGGGAACATATGACAGAGTTCCAAAGCAAAACAGCGTATGAGAGGTAGAATCTAGGACAGACTACAAAGAAGAAATGTATAAATGTTGCCTGGACATGTAAGTGTGATGTTAGGATAGACAAAAACTCCCCTAAAGTTGGCTGTCCCAAAGGATGTCAAAGCAACAAGAAGATCTCCTACCATTGTGTTAGCAGTAGTAAAAGGCTGAACAAGAAAAACGTGAGCCCATTTCCAAATGAAGCAGGTGATCGGCACTGGTCAGACCACATCTTGAATACTGTGTACAGTTCTGGGCTCCTCAGTTTAAGAAAGTTGTAGAGATCCTTGAGCATGTTCAGAGATGGGCAACAAGGATGGTGAAGGGGCTGGAACATAAGCTCTGTGAGGAACGACTGGGAGTGGTTCTTGGAGGGGAGCAGGGGGGGAAGAGTCGAGGTGTGCCCGGGAGTGTGGGCCTGGTGTGCAGGGCACTCTGTCGCTACTGTCCCTCACGGATGGTGTGCCTCGCAGCTGTACATGTGCACCGGGACTGTGCATGTCGTGAGGGTTCACCTCTGCCCATACCCCATGGCCCCCGGGACCCAGAGGGATGCGCTGCCTGAGGGGGAAAAAAACAACAGGCAAGACAAAAGAAAAAACGGGATGAGGTGGGGGGGAGGGAGGGAAGAGGAGGGAAAATATTTTTAGCATAAAACTCTACCCATGGCACTTCTTTTAACAGAAGAACTGTCCCTCACAAAGTACATAGGGCCTTCTTCTCATTTCTCCCTGGCTAGAAGGATATCCCTTTTTCACAACAGTCTTCCTAGGCTAGGCGTCAGAAGTTTATATGCAGGCTGGCTGATGTCTCTCCAGATTGCACTAAGCAAGTGTGGAATTGTCCCAGCACACAAATGGAATGCTTGCAATCTTTTAAAGCTTTGAAGGTTTAGAGTTGAAAAAAGAATCACTGAAAGAACATAAAGCACATCTTTCTCTCTGTTGTGCATTGTTTCTCACCTTTCTCACTCATTAATTTTGAGCCCTTGAAATACTAACCAGAGAAGAATAGTAGGAATAGTAAGAAAATTATTATTCACACAGTACACAGATTAGAGAGACTGCATCTGTATGGCTGGAATTTATACTTGGAAAAGGATGCTGATTAGGATACAGCTTGAAAAAGATTCAGGAAATAGTTATAATTTATTGTCTGGGAAACATGCCTTACAATGAGAAAATAACACAGCTCAATATGGTTTCTCTAAAAACTTACTAGATCTCTAAGAGCCAGAGAAAGATCTCTATTAACAAGAAATGTATTCTGCCAAGCAGACAAAGGTGTAACAAAGACGAAGATTTAGCAGTTTGTGTGCAGTTAGAGAGCTATGACCCCTGGGATCATGCAGACACAGTGATGGTTCATAAGGTTGGAGGCCTGCAGAGCTGTTATACAGGCTCCTTGAATGGGACAGCCAAGGAAGATAGGGAGAAAGAGTTACTCTTTTAAGTGAAAGTGCATCTGAAGTGCATGAAGCTCAGCCTTGGGACTAGTCAGAGCTTGTTGAGAGCTTATGTGTCAAGATTAGCAGGCAGGACAACATGGACGTCGCTGGTATCTGCTACAGGGCACCTGGTGATAGAGGATACAAAAACCGGTGAAGTACTCAATGCTGCCTTTGGCCTCCGTCGTTATCAGTAAGACTGGTCTTCAGGAACTCCAGGCCTGTTCTGCAAGAGAACAGAGAAAACCCAGGGCAACAAAGACTCAGTCGTGGTGGAGGAGGAACAGGTTAAGGAACACTGAGACACATTAAACATACACAGTGAGTCCTGGAAGAACAGGCTGATTTCATCATAAGATTTCATCACAAGGCCACTCATAATTATCTTTGCAATGTCTTCACAACTGGGTGAAGTTCCTGAAAAGTGGAAGAAAGCAAATGTCATTCCTATCTTCAAGAATGGAAAGAACAAAGAGCTGGGGAACTAAAGGCTGGTTAACTTCACCTCAGTCACTGACGGAGAAGGTGATGATGAAAATCCTCCTGGAAATCCATTTCATAGAAGAAAGTAATTGGGAGGAGTAAGCATAGATTTACGAAGGAGGAATCATGTTTAACCAATGTGATGGCCTTCTAAAATTAGATGGCTTCTTTAGTGGACAAGGGGAGAGAAGTTTATGTTGTTTGCCTTGACTTTAGTAAGGCTTTTGACACTGTCTCACTCTCATCATCATAGACAAGTGGACAAAGTAAAACTTAGGTAAGTGGAAAATGAGACAGATTGGACATGGAGTGAACAGAGAGTTGTGATAAGTAGCATAGATTTCATTTCTGATCAAATAATTAGTGGTTTACCACAGGGTATACCGCATTGGTGCCGATAGTATTTAGACTCATTACTGACCCAGACACTGGAAGAGAGTGCACTCAGCAAGTTCACAGATGAAACAAAACTTTGTCTCATATACCACATTCAGAGGTACCTGGAGAACAAGGCACAGGAAAACCTCTTGAAGTTCAACAAAGAGAAATGCCAATTCTTGTACCTAGGGAGGAAGAGCCCCAGACACCAGTACATCCTGGGGGCAACCATCCGGAAACCAGCTCTGCAGGATCTTGCAATACGTAGATAACAAGCTGAGCCACCAATGTAGCAAAAAAACCCCAACACTATCTCAGACTGTATTAGAAAAAGTGTTGCTAGAGCATTAAGGGAGATGGTCTTTTTCTTCCACTGAGCACTAGTGAGTCACATTTTTGGCGATGTGTCCAGATCTGCGTTCCCCAATATAAGAGAGATAAGAATACTGGAGTTAATTCAGTGCGGAGCCAGAAAGATGGTTAAGAGTGTAGAGCATCTTTTGTGTGAGGAGAGGCTGAAAGAGCTAGGACTGCTTAGTCTGGAGAAGAGAAGACTCAGGGGGAATCTTTTCAACATGTGGAAAAAATCCGATGGAAAAAAACAAAGAGGAGAGAGCCAGACTCCTCTCAGGAGTAGCCACAGACAGGGCAAGAGACAATGGCCATAAACTAAAACCAGGAAATTCCATGTGAGCACCAAAAAAACCCACTTTTTTTTTAATTTACTGTGAGACTGGTTGAACATAGGAACAGTTTGCCCTGAGGGGTTGTGGATTTTCCATATGGGAAGCTATTCAGAAGGCAACTGGAAATGGTTCCAGGCAACCTCCTATACATAGACCCTGATAGAGTAGGGGGTTTGGACCCATTGTCCTCCAGAGGTTCCTTCCAACCCCAACCATCCTCTGATTTGCAAGTTCCAGTAGCTAGCAAACGACACTGAATACACTGCATTTAGAACTTGTGTAAAATGTTAATGGTGAGTGTAATTAGATTTTGGTGGAGTGTTTCAGTTACTATGATGCTTTCTCATGATCTGAAGCCTCTGAATCAAGTGAAAATGTGAGCTTGAAAAAGTTGCTCCAGAACACACAGAAATTAGATGTTATGTATTTTTAACAAGTACAGAAAGATTAATTGTCATTCTAAGTCAGGCAAAAGTTAGATCAAAGCGTACGACTTCAGGTATCAATGTCAGGCTGTTTCTCTTTGCTTCTTGCACTGAACCCATTCTAGATTCCTCATAGGCAGTCATAGATTAAACTATGATAATAGTATTTTCTGCTTTTAAAATCTACTAGTAACTGGACACCAGTTCGCTTTCTGCAATACATGTTTAAGTGTAACTTCTAGCATATTTGAAGTGCACATGCAAATCTTTGTAGATATAGCAGGTGCATTTAAATGAATATGAATTCCCTCACAAATTGTAAACAGAGGTTACAATGCAAGACATTTTGTATACAAGAATTTCAGAGGAGCTGATAAAGAAACTTACTGTATACTATGGCATGTAAAATACAGGAAAAGTTCAAGTTTACTAAAAGCAAGGTATTACCATGCTCACATCATCTTAAGCAAAATTACTGAGTTGATTTTAACTCTGTCAGATTGACAAAGAAAGAGGGCTGGTTTTATTAAAGGAAAGAATTGCCAATGAGCTGAGCACTGTTGCAAGTGTAATTCTGGATCTATTGAAATCTTACTTAAACAGGCAATATCAAGCAGGGAGAAGAGCCTGGTATTCAGGCTCAGCATTCAAGCAGCCAGTTAATGGCTGACTCCCTGGAGTCGCCATCCCTGGAGGCGTTTAAGAGAAGACTGGACGAGGAGCTTAGTGACATGGTCTAGCTGGGGGGTGTAGGGCTGGATGACCCTGAGCCCCTTCCGGCTCGGAGTGGCCTGCTAGACTGTGAGGGATCTAGGTTGGTTTTATGCTCTGGGATGTGCTCTCGGTCTCTGTACGGGTGTTAGGTGGTGAGTTGGACTAGATGATCCTTGTGGGTCCCTTCCAACTCATAATATTCTGTTATTCTGTGATTCTGTGACTCTCTGAATGAGTACAGCTGGAGCATGTTGTCCAGTTCTTCTGCTTATCACTCAGGGAGTCAGGTAACAACATACATATAAAGAGTTCAGAAGTTAACCAGAAATTAACATCCCTGAGGAGTGTTTTGTCATTATAAGCTGAAGAGTTTGACTTTGACAAGTGTGAAGTTGACAGCTGAGTTACATTAGTAAGAGTGATCTTCAGTCTAGGTAAGGGAGGTACAACAATGCGGTGCCAAGGAGCTGAAGCCAGCAAGATTCAAACCAGAAGAAAGTTACATGTTTTAAACAGTGAGAACATCTATCATTGAAGCTATCTCTCTGAGGTTATGCTGCATTGACATAGAAAATTGAAAAATTAAGAATTTCCTTTCCACAGATATGACCTAGTTTAAAAATTTAATTCAGTGAAATCTTATGCATTGCACAGGAGGTCCAATTAGATGCTTGCTGTGGCTACTTTGGACTTTTTAGCTGTAATCTGTACTTTGTGACTCTCCTATCCTCCCCAAGACTGCCATGTACATGTAAATGTTGCTCACACAAGTGCACATGCTTGCCACAGCTACAGGAGGATGAATTGCACATTCCCTCCATGGCACTGTAACCCACATGTTTTATGCCTCAGCATTTGACTTTGGCCCAAAGAAAGAAAGAACAGATGTTGTTTAGTCTCATTAAGAGCCAAGGAGCCCAACAGAGGTCTGTTCCATGCATTGCTTGTGCGTGAGCGGATCGGTACGGCGCTACAGGAGCACAACCCAACAGTTGCTTCCAAAAGGCATGTGCCAGCACCATCTACAACAAGCTTCCCCACACCATCCCTTAACAGGCACACACTATCACCATCTTCATCATTCTCCTATGGTTAACACAGCGAAGACCTTCAAATACTCACAAATGAACTATTAACTTAATTAACAGAAGTGATGCTGAATTAGAGTTGCATATTTGTCATTTAGAACTCTGGGTCTACCCTGACACAGCCTTCTCCTGACTGTGCTGTATTTTGGGACTCAGTCAACTCTACCTGCTGGTCATTGCCTGAAAATGTCTTGTGCAAAACAATTGACTTAATGCCTCTTGTCTGCTCTCCTCTTGGCAGAGCATGTGTCCATCTGGATTTACAAGCTCCTATGACCACCAGGCTGCCTCTAGTGACTCGACCAATATCCTCACATATACACAGACTGGTTTTATCAAGTGGTGGCAGCTCCTAGGGCGTTCTGGTTTTGCCTTATCTCCCTCTTTTATTTTTGCAAGTATCAATCTTTCACAGTTTATAGCAGATCCTTTTTTTTTATTGTAAGCAAAATCTAAGGTCATATTAACCCCGTTTCACTGGCATTGTTCTGTAATAAAAGCACTAAACAGTCAGAAATTGACTCTGTAGCCCTTTTTTTTTTTTAATAGGTAGGTTATTACTGAATGATCTACTGTTTCCAACAACTAGACTGAAGAAAATAGGAAATAAAGAGCACTCACATAAGCCTTCACTTTACCAAAAAATGCTAAACCCATATCCATGTATCTTGGACTGTCACTGTAAACTGTTCCTGCTCTTCCAGACAAATCAGAAAAAAATTACCTGAAATACCAAAATCTCCTGTTTAGTTGCAGCAAGGCTGTCTCAAGGACGTGAGAACAGGAAGATTTCTCAAAGAGTTCAGTGAATAATCTATATGAAGTTTGATCCAAAGGGTTAAATCTGCACAAGCTGTGTCACTTATGGGGATAGTCTTTATGTCCTTTCACTTCAATTGACTTGTATAAATTCCTTAGCTGTTCAAACATTCACAACTTCTTTGCAGCCACTAAAACATCCCTTTCACAGTTCTCTTGGGTTTTCTAGTTCCAGGATTATTTCTTCTGGTTTTTTTTTTAATTTTTGATAAACCTTTTTCTATATTTGCTTAAATATCACCATACAAGCTGAAATAAAATCCTGCGAAATTATGAATTAAGTATTGTCAATATTGTGAAATAAAATCCTGCCTGTTCCGGTCCCTTCCTTCAGCTGACAATATTTTTTGTAAATAAATTGTTCTGACTACCCTATGCTAATAGGCTTCCTTTTTTCTTCCAGGGTTTCATTCCAGCATCAGTTCTGGCAGATGTTGTCCCTTTCATTTGAAATTGGATTGATTTCTGTTTTCCTCACAACATGGCATAAACATAATCTAGCACTAGACTTTGTTACACTTTATTTCTGTTAACTAACAAACCTCAGTCAGGTTTGTATTCAAACCGCAGTACCACTGATTTGAAGCCGAAAGAAAAAATTTCTATAATTCCAAAGTTGAAGCTGTCAGATCCTCCTTACTGGTGGCTGTAAAGGATATATGGTCAGTCTCTGATTATTACTGATTGGAAAGGTGGGGAAAAAAAAACAACAACAGACCAACAAATGGGGGCTGGAACCAATGACATTGAATGTATGTTTGTCCCTAAATTTGCTGATACCCTATACTGTCTGGTTTGACCAGTTCTGCAGAACAAACTTTCCTTCACCATTTGATGTCTTGTGGAAACTGTACAACCTTCACTAGTCAGCTGAAATGATTTCAGTGATGAAGATTCAAGCTTTTAGGCTACAGCTGAACTCCTAAGTAAAAGGAATGGGGTAGTCCCTAGTCCCCACAACAAAGTGGCACAGGCTGATGGATTCCCCCACTGCTTAGGCCAGACCCCTCTTCAATAGACTGGCTTCACACAGAGCCCAAAACATTTGGCGTCTGTCTATTAAAGCCCCTGTCAGCCCTAAGATGTCATTGTTAGTTTGTGTTTCTTTTGCCAGTTTCACAGAATCACAGAATCAGTAAGGTTGGAAAAGACCTTAGAGATCATCAAGTCCAACCTATCACCTATTACCTAATCTAGCCAAACCTGTTACCTCACCTGTTGCCATCCTACTACCAACAACACACCATCCTACCGATAACACACTACCCTAATATCTAGATCATGCCACCAAGTACATCATCCAACCTTTTCTTAAACACCTCTAGGGACGGTGACTCCACCATCTCCTTGGGCAGCCCATTCCACAGAGAGATTACAGTAATATAAGAGATGCGGTATAGACAATAGACACAGCGTGTGCCCCATCACACTAATTCAAAAACAGAGCATGCTGACAGGTTCAGCATCTGGAAACTCAAAGCCTTCCAGGATGATGTACAAGGACTGTCTAGCATGAAGGGGCCAAACCTTTGGTCATGAACTGGCATGAACTTCTCTTAGACTCTTGAAATCACAGATTAGTTTGGGTCAGAGAGACCTTTAAAGATGATCTGGTCCAACCCTGCCTGCCACAGACAGGGACATCTTTCACTGCATCAGGTTACTCAAAAGCTCATTGAACCTAGCCTTGAACACATCCAGAAACAGCTGGATAACTGCTCTGGGCATCGTGTTCCAGAGTCTCATCACACACTTCACAAAAAATTCTTCCTTGTGTCCAATATAAATCTACCCTCTTTCCCTTTAAAACCTTTGCTCTTTTTTCTGTCACTACAGAAATGTCAGTAAAATGTCTCTATCCATCTTTCTTATAAACCCTCACTAAGTGATGAAAGGCTGCAATAAACTCTTCTTAGAGCCTTCTCCTCTTCAGACTGTACGACCTCAACTCTCTACACCGGACTTCTTAGGAAGTTCCACCTCTCAGATCCTTTTTGTGGTCTCACTCAAACAGGACCATGTACTTCCCATGCTGAGGACCCCAGAGCTGGACACAGTACTCTGTGTGGGGTCTAACGACACTACAGGGGGAGAATCACCACCCTCAACCTGCCAGCCATGCTTCTTGTCATGCAGCCCAGGATACATTTGACTTTCTGGGCTACAAGTGCTTTTCAGAACCTGTCCAGTTTTTAATCCAGCTCTGACCCAGGTGCAGGACCTTGCACTTGGCCCTGTTGAACTTCATGAGGTTCATGTCGGCCTCAAGCCTAGCTCTTCCCAAACCATTTTGGAAGTGGATGGCTGGAATGGTTGAAAGCAGAGGCAGAGTGTGTACTAGCAGCTAAACAGTGTGCATGGCCTAGGCTCACTATCTGCCTTTTATTTGCCTTTTCCTAGAACCATGGTCTACCTGCTGAATTTCTAGTGAACATATCTTTCACTTTCTTTCCCTCGCAAAACAAATGAAAAGAAAAAGGCACCTTATTTATTTTTACAGCAACATTAGGTCTTTTAAGTGAAAGCTTTTCAAGGTTCTGTGATCAATCATTTTCAAATCATCTTTAAGAACAACGTACTAAATGCCCCCCAGGCTGACTGCAGCTACTAGAATTTTCCATCTGGCCCACCATCTTTTCTGTAGCAGACGGAGACCAGATGTTCAAGGAATTAAACTCACTGGAACAGCTAAGCTCTATTGTGAGAGCCTACTGAGCCCAGCCCAAAGAGAAGAACATCACCCTGTGCTGAGCAGAGCTGGGGTGAGAACAAGAGGGTTGATAGCATTGTTTCTGCCCTTGCCTGGGTTTGTTTCTCAGCATAGAGTCTAAAACATCAGGTGCCTTCCTTGTTTTCTGATTGAACTTCTAGGCACACAAGCAAGTTACCATGAGACAGAGCACAAACCACATTAATTCCTTGAGTACTCCCTGGACCAGTTTGAAGCTCCTGATCCCACAATGCTTAGCCAGTTATTCATCAAACCCACATGTAGTATAGGATGAGGGTCTGTAGCTACAGCATGTAAATACAGAACTGAAAGGATTCAAATGCTTAAATTGTTTTTCTCTACAATTTATTTTACTTTGCAGTCTATTTGTTTTCTGCTAAGGACTTGATCATTTAGCACATTCGAATTTTTGTAGTTACTATTGCTGCTGCTGTTCTTCTTGTCAAAGTATCTTCGAGCCCAATGCCAATTCCTTTTCTGACCAGTTAATGACTTAACTCCAAAGGAAAGCTCTTTGACTCAAGACTCCTCTCCCTGTTAACTAAAAGCCAGTAACACATGTAAGTGTTTCAAAAGCAAACCTTGTCTTTTATAAGGCTTGCTGCTGTCTGCCTTCCTTTCTCCTGCTACCCACTATCTACACAACACAGAGTTTAAACTTCTGCAGCTGTCTTGGGAAGAATTTCAGCTCTGCTGGAGATTTTAACCAGTTTTCTATCTTACTCAAGGTCCTGAGTTTGCCAGAGCTGCTGTAAGCCATTTCATAACACATTGCAGAGGGCTGGCAGAGCTCTGCTCCTCTCAGGACTTAGGTCCAGCTGCTCCTTGTACCATGCACTGGGAACCACTGTGTGGGACAGCCACAGGCTGCCACAGGCTTATGTCAGAACCTTTAGATACATACTCCCTTTGAGAAGAGGCGCGGATTTTGGGTGGAGTGCTTTGCCCAGGAGGAAAATAACAGGTTAAAGGGCTCAGAAATATTCAGAAATAAAGGATGAACCAGGTTCAATGTGTGTCTAATAGTCATTTCTAAAGAAGCCCTCTCTAGGGTGAATCTCTTGATGAGTTGTCGTGGTTTGACCCTGGCTGGATGCCAGAGATTCACCCACAACCTCTCCTGGAGGAAAAAAATGGAAAAAAACTTATCACAGGCAAAGCAAGGCAAACTACAGGTGAAGAATATAAAGGATTTATTTATTAACTAACAAGATCACAGCTTAATGTGAGAAGTATCATTTTAAAGCCAACCTTTTCCCCCTCACCCCTCCTTCTCTTACAACACATCTCATATTCCCTTTTTCGACCAGGAGACAAAGGGGGAACAGGGTACGGGAAAAGCCAGGCTTGTTGATATTTCTGACCAGATCCAGCATAGGAACCATCTCTCTGCCCTTCCATAAAGTTCTCCCTGTCATGAGAGGAAAAGTCTTTCATGACCCTTTCCCAAGTGAAAGCTCGACCCAGAGACACAGTTCACAGAATTCACAGAATTCACAGAATACTATGAGTTGGAAGGGACCCAC